>NIVC01001263.1:281332-293832 GCA_002269645.1 Macrostomum lignano
TGAAGTCAGCGTGGATTTGCTGTGCGACTTGAATGGCAGATGCTTGTGGCACACAGTTGCCTTTTATTGCCTGTAGCTCTTTTTAGCACTAATAAAATCACAATGGTGTCACCTTCTGGACTTCCAGAAGGCGCAAGCGGCTGTTTCATTCGAGGTGGCACTCGCAAGTTTGTCAAGAAAAAGTTTGAAATTAGCAATATTTTGGAGAGCGGCAGTGCTTAAACTACAGTTGTGTTTTTTATACGGGTTTTGTAAAGATTTGCTATTCAAAGGTTCCAAGGTATCGCCATAGACAATTCGGTGGGAAAGTTCCGCGCTTAGTACGAAAGTACGAGATTGTACGATATTGCATTATGACTACGTGGCTCTGATATTCGATTATTGCCATAGACGATTTCTTTTGTCCGAAAAGGCGGGCCGATATTTTTGTGTATTTCAATCAAACAACAAGAGCAGACACAACAAACAGAGAAAGAATCAGAACAGAATACAGTCAGAGTCCGGAGCCAAACTGAGAATTGGCAAAAAGCGTCCGTTTCGGAGCTAATCATTAGCACTCACAAACGTAAAATTTGGCCCCGTTTTTATCCAAGACGATGGGATTGACGCCGGATTTATCAGACTGGTCAATAGTTGATACGGCAGCTGGAACGCTAGATGTCCTCCACGTCCCTCCATCTTGGCAAGTTCATCCAGGTCTTGGTCAGTCAAAAGCCTATGTGTGGACACTTGAGCCAGAAAAGTATCAAAATCATTTCCGCCTCCAGCACTGGCAGTTCCGTGAACTGAGAACCATCTAATTCTTCCTCGGGGGTGCGGGGACGGAGTCTAACCATAGACGAATTCTCATCAACCGGGGGTGCGGGGACGGAGTCTAACCATAGACGAATTCTCATCAACCAGGGATGCGGGGACGGAGTCTAACCATAGACGAATTCTCATCAACCGGGGGTGCGGGGACGGAGTCTAACCATAGACAAATTCTCATCAACGGGGGTGCGGGGACGGAGTCTAACCATAGACAAATTCTCATCAACCGGGGATGCGGGGACGGAGTCTAACCATAGACAAATTCTCATCAACGGGGATGCGGGGACGGAGTCTAACCATAGACAAATTCTCATCAACCGGGGATGCGGGGACGGAGTCTAACCATAGACAAATTCTCATCAACCGGGGGTGCGGGGACGGAGTCTAACCATAGACAAATTCTCATCAACCAGGGATGCGGGGACGGAGTCTAACCATAGACAAATTCTCATCAACCGGGGTGCGGGGACGGAGTCTAACCATAGACAAATTCTCATCAACCGGGGGTGCGGGGACGGAGTCTAACCATAGACAAATTCTCATCAACCGGGGGTGCGGGGACGGAGTCTAACCATAGACAAATTCTCATCAACCGGGGGTGCGGGGACGGAGTCTAACCATAGACAAATTCTCATCAACCGGGGATGCGGGGACGGAGTCTAACCATAGACAAATTCTCATCAACCGGGGTGCGGGGACGGAGTCTAACCATAGACAAATTCTCATCAACCGGGGTGCGGGGACGGAGTCTAACCATAGACAAATTCTCATCAACCGGGGATGCGGGGACGGAGTCTAACCATAGACAAATTCTCATCAACCGGGGGTGCGGGACGGAGTCTAACCATAGACAAATTCTCATCAACCGGGGGTGCGGGGACGGAGTCTAACCATAGACAAATTCTCATCAACCGGGGATGCGGGGACGGAGTCTAACCATAGACAAATTCTCATCAACCGGGGTGCGGGGACGGAGTCTAACCTTAGACAAATTTTCATCGATAATAGACAAAAATCGATCTGTTTTTGCTGTTTGCGTTGCTATAAATCCTAATTTTACTATATTATTTTCTTTGCGTGCGTTACGAGTCGTAAATCGTAAATACGTTTCTCTGTTTACTAATAAAGTCTATGGTCAAATTTAGAGGGCAAAAAGTTCCGGGCACATAATGCGGTTAGAAATAGCCTATCTCCGTCAGCTATTTTTGCGGGCAAATAAAGCCAATAGACACACTATCGGGCATGCCTAAAGGCTCGCTGAATTAAAAAGCCTACTAACAATACACTATTGGAGCAGCTAAAGTTTTACCTAAACTTTGCTGGCTTGCCGGAATTTCGATCAAGACAAGTAAACGTTTTAGTGCAGCTCGACCGAAACACACGCTTGCTTTGTTGGAATTCAGAATTGGGATATGGGAATATGGGAACTGCAGATTAGCAATATGCGACCCTTCATTAAGTGACATCACTTATTAATGTATACCATACTTTGTTGAAATTTCCTAGAAGTGACGTCATTCGCGAAATCGCAGCCGCAAGCGACGCCATTGGAAATATCCTATAAATGACGTGATTTTCTATATACTCAATGCATGTGTTATAAGTGACGACGCCATTTTAATCATTTTGCAAGTGACGTCATTTGCAACTTTCTACGAGTGACGTCATTTGCGATAACCGGAAATGACGTAATTAGTAATAGTTTACAGTTGATTACGTTTTTATTGGCACTTTCCGATACAAGTGCGTCACTGACTATATTTCACTGCCATACTCAATACAGGTTCAAAATAAAATTTCGAGTGTCCATACGGAAGTCGCCAAACTTCGCAAGAGCTCGCTGAAAAGTGCAAAGCAGAGGGTTTGCTTATAGTGAATTCGTTATCGCGGAGGCGAGAGCAAATCAATTCCAAAGGGTTTATCAATCAGCACAGCAGTGGTTGAGAGGGAGTTTGCCCTGCTTGACAAACAACTGCCCTGCAGTCTGCAGATGCAGCTTTTGACTATGCAATGCAGCTCAAAGCATGTTCCCTATAATGATATATATTTTTGTGTTAGCATAACGTAAACCTAATAAGACGCATGTTTCAGGACTTTTGTATAAGCGTTTAGCATTTTATAGATAAATGGCGCTGGACAGCATCTGACGAGGGCTGGCCAAATTTAATTAGCATTAGTCGGAAGCATTTCAGAAGCGGTAAACCCTCCTGAGAGTTGAGATATTCCTTAGAAATTATTTCAAAGGGGTTGAACGGATATACTGTAAGTAGCGCGCCATCTCTACCATGCTCCCATGCACCTGGTGTTCAACAAGCACAAAATACGCTGTCAATACTTCTTAGAAAAAATTGTGTTCAAAGGAGCGCCCTAAGGCTTGGGTGCCAACGTATTAAGTATGTCGCGCGCAGTACGATTCGGCACTGACGCAATTTGCTTGCCGAGGGGATCAGCTGAAGGTGAATTGAACAAGTGTTCAAGAATCCATTTGTATAGTTTTCACTCGTCATGTACTATCGTATATGTACTTCTTTCTACCCAAGCAATAAAAAGAAAAGAAGCAAATTAAAGCAATCTAAACAGTTGGGTAGGTGACTGCATGGAGATGCGTAGATGTATTTTAATATTTATAGATCTGTAAATATTCTATCGTTATTCCTTATTTATTTCATACTAAAGGTATCGAGCAGTACCTTTAGATTGTATCCTACCAAAGTAGGTAGACACGGGATAAGTATAAATAAATAAATTTAACACACGTTTGGATTTTTGATTATTTAGAATTCTTAGGCAGTCCAAAGCTTCAGTAGCACTAATTCAGGGACTACTCAAGGACTACTCAAGTAACATATAAATATATATAGGACGCTACACTCGAAATCTATGGTAAATGTTTTGAAGGCAACTTTTCGCCGAAAAATGCATTACAGAGATAGGGGGTTTTAGTTTTTTCAGCACAAAAATTGTTTTTGCTTTTGATAAGAGGCAGATCCAGTGTTCATCTTTTGATATGTTGTGCCTTTCTTATTGCTCTATCGATATTCATAGAGCTTTCTGTTCAGAAATAGTTTTAAAGGCAGGTTTAACCGGAAAAATACACTACGGAGATGGGAAATTTCACGATTGTCAACACTAAAACAGTGATTGGGTCTCTTAACAGTGTCAGAGAAAGTTTTAATCACACTATTTTGTGCCTCAGATGCTGCTCTAACGACGCATAAATCGATTTTTCATGTTAAATTGGTCTTGTCATTATTTTAAACGTTTTTTTCAAGTGACAGACCAATTTAACGTCCAATTCTACATAAGTTGTTCTTGGGACTACTAAATAAATACTCCTTAGTAGACCCTGAGCTAATATTATGTATTTCTAACTACTTGTGCGAAGAAATATCGATATGGTGCAAATTTGGTAATTTTGGTATGGTACAAATTGTGCCCCTACATCTAAGTCAAGACCTTACATGCCGCATTTTTCTTTTAATCATTATAACAAAAAGGTTTAAATAGCTAGAAGTTAAAGTTTATATTTCAGGCTTGTAACAAAATTTGGGCACAGAAAGTTTACTAACATTAAGGACAAAAATGTTTTTCTTTAAGAAGCCCTCGCGCTAATGACATCATTCATTTCGTCCATTCAGACACATGGACTTTCGTTGGTATTTCCAAGCTTTCATTTTTGCAAACTTTGGCGTGCAATTCTTAAGAATATTTCTTTGGTTCGAAGCTTCGTCATGGCTGTCAAACCATTTCACTGTGGTGCTTTAAAAAGGCTTCTTAACTATCTAACAAGAGATTTGTCTACCGTTAGAGCTTTTGATACTGTAAAAGCTAGTAATAACAATTATGACTATTCAAGTTCAGGATTCTGTCATGAATATTTTAAAGAGCATGATTGAGTCTGACCAGCAATTTGTTAGCACAGAACTGCCCATGTTTACTACCGAATCCGAACCAACATCAACAACGGTACTGCCCCGATTTGGGCCTAACGCCACGTCGACATCAGCTATCTTCTTGGTGACATCGGAATTCAACACTGCGAGCGACATCGCTTTTGCTGTTTCAGCTGCTCTAATCGTCCTGGTGATTGTAGCAGCGGTTCTAATCCTATTTTGGCGTCGCAGTACTCGACGGACGAACTCTGCTGAGAGGACAAATCGTGCTCCTTCCAATCTGATTGTCCGACAGAATCCCAACAGCCCAGACTGCACTGAAGCAGAGGACTGCCAGCTTGAAAGTTTTGTGTGACAACTCAGCAATGATTTTGCATTTACTATTGCTGACTTAGTTTCATGTTGCCATATTCTATCTAGATAAGCTATAGGCATGGTTATTTTATATACTAGCATGTGGTACACCTATGTCTTTGCTTACATTTTTATCAACTGCTTTTGTCTTCTACTCACCCTTTTGATCAAAGAAATTCATTTTTATTAATCAAATACAGATTTAACTATGCACTGGGGTAGTGGATTATATAAGGCCTCTCATATTTCAATTTCAAGGCCTTAGTTTAGGTTTCAGCAATGTCATTATATTCTGATTTTTTTAATCATTGTTATTCAGATAGGTGTTATTATATTTTTATTTATTTTCTGTATGATTATAATTCAATTTATCTTTTTATCCAATGCTGTAGTGCAGGCGCTACATATTTGAGTTTTTTTGTTTTGTGGCAATCTTTTTTAAAGTAACATTGTTTTACATTTTTCCTAATTCAATTAATAATTCTATTATAAATTATAATTTATAGGGTTCAAAAAATGTGTATGCAAATTCTACTGATGCTCTGTATGTTTTAGTTGTTGTTTTATCTGCTATTTAAAGTTGATTAAACAATTAACATCTGTATTATCCTGATTATTTGCTTTTAAATAAACATGAATGTTTGATTGTTATTATTAACTATTAAGCATTGGTATTCAAGCCCATGATTTTCTGATGCTGTGTTTGAAATTTTTATGCACAGATACTTAAAAGTTTTTGTTTGTTTCATTTTATTTAAACTGACCTGGCAAATCATTGTTGAATGAGTTTTAAGCTGAATTTCTCAAAAACAACTTACCAGATTGCTTAAGCTTATCATTTTTATTTTTCTATATCTGAAAACCATAAGACTACTGGCTATTCACATACAGTAGTATAACTGTGCTCATTAAAAACTTTTGTTGTTTTAATCTATACAGCGTTAGGCTATTCACGTGAAGTGTATCTTCTCCTGTTTAATACTCATGATGGCATTTAAACATCATTTATTTTCATTCTGGGTTTGTATAGGAATTTTTCTTTTTGCATGGGCAGGTGCTGGTGTACATGGAAATCTCTCTCTTTGGGCAAGCGCCGCCATGTTGTGTACATAGAATCTCTCTCATTGGACAGGCGTTGATGTACATAGAATCTCTCTCATTGGACAGGCGTTGATGTACATAGAATCTCTCTCATTGGACAGGCGTTGATGTACATAGAATCTCTCTCATTGGACAGGCGTTGATGTACATAGAATCTCTCTCATTGGACAGGCGTTGATGTACATAGAATCTCTCTCATTGGACAGGCGTTGATGTACATTGAAATCTCTCTCTTAGGACAGGCGTTGATGTACATTGAAATCTCTCTCTTAGGACAGGCGTTGATGTACATTGAAATCTCTCTCTTAGGACAGGCGTTGATGTACATTGAAATCTCTCTCTTAGGACAGGCGTTGTGTACATACAAATCACTCTCATTGGACAGGCGTTGATGTACATTGAAATCTCTCTCTTAGGGCAGGCGTTGTGTACATACAAATCACTCTCATTGGACAGGCGTTGATGTGCATAGAAATCTCTCTCTTAGGACAGGCGTTGATGTACATAGAATCTCTCTCATTGGACAGGCGTTGATGTACATTGAAATCTCTCTCTTAGGACAGGCGTTGATGTACATTGAAATCTCTCTCTTAGGACAGGCGTTGTGTACATACAAATCACTCTCATTGGACAGGCGTTGATGTACATTGAAATCTCTCTCTTAGGGCAGGCGTTGTGTACATACAAATCACTCTCATTGGACAGGCGTTGATGTACATTGAAATCTCTCTCTTAGGGCAGGCGTTGTGTACATACAAATCACTCTCATTGGACAGGCGTTGATGTACATTGAAATCTCTCTCTTAGGGCAGGCGTTGTGTACATACAAATCACTCTCATTGGACAGGCGTTGATGTACATTGAAATCTCTCTCTTAAGGCAGGCGTTGTGTACATGTACTTCAGTATATCTCTTTGTCGTATTGTGTGACTTCGTAATTGTGCACAGTATAATCAATTGTTCTTATTGACTTGACTGACAATTTCTTCATTTGAGCAGTGTGAGCCGTCCTCTTGCACCTGAATGGCATTCAGAATAAAAAAGAATCTCGCTGTGCTGCATCTGCAGGCGCCCTTCTGAGTTATCCATATAATAGATTATTCTCATTCATACAGATTCCCCTCTCTAGATCCCTAAGGATGTCATTCCGTTTGCATTAGCTGCTGGTGTCAGGGACACAAGTTACTTTTGTGAGGCTCGTAAATGGATCGACGATTTGAATCGACGATAGCCTCCAGCCTAGTGAAGGGGATGAAAGGACAATAAAGGGGATGGGAGGATAATGAAGGGGACGGGAGGACAATGAAGGGGATGGGAGGATAATGAAGGGGACGGGAGGACAATGAAGGGGATGGGAGGACAATAAAGCGGATGGGAGGACAATGAAAGGGATGGGAGGACAATAAAGCGGATGGGAGGACAATGAAGGGGATGGGAGGACAATGAAGGGGATGGGAGGACAATGAAGGGGATGGGAGGACAATGAAGCGGATGGGAGGACAATGAAGAGGATGGGAGGACAATGAAGAGGATGGGAGGACAATGAAGATTCTCAGAAAAAGGAACGTTTGAGAAGATAATGAACGAAATACGAGGTCAAACTACGGGGCTGGGGGGTCAGAGTCGGGTTGTATGGAAACACGTGAAATGAGCACTTTCTGGTGAGTGAGGGAGAGGCGAGATAAAAAAACTGAAAATCAGGAATCTTACATAAAAATGAAATTGAATTGCTCATACTAATTGAAGCGGAGAGGGCAGAGGCCGTAAAGTGGCGGAGAGACAGACAGGTAATTGGAGTGAAGAAGGCGGCCCAGCTGCTCTGTGATTGGCGGAGCACCTGAGCAATGGCTGAGTAGCTCTCTGAGCAGTCAGTTTAATTACTTAAGCTGCATGGCCTTGGCCCAGCCAGCAGCTCCATCAACTCATCAAGCTACGAGTAGCAGTTCTCAAACAGAGGCAGCATCCAATCGAAGCTTCATCATGTCTGAACGCGCCGCAGCCAGCAACAGCCTGCAGTTGTGCGAACGCAACGAGAGCGTCATTAGCAACGGGTCGTTTAATTCGTACGAGTTGAGCGTCGGCCCGGTCGGCACGGAGGGCTCGGGCTCGCCACTGATGCCAAGTCCCGGTGAGAGAACTTTGCAACCGTGACTGGCGGCTGAGTTGGCGTGGGAATGGACTTTGAGTCAAATTTTGCCACTTTCAGATGACACTCTTCCCTGTCTGATCATATCGCGGATGGAGGTGAAGTTGCTCTTTTATGACCTACGAGTCTGTATCTACTGGTGCTGGGTGGGAGCGCTGTTGGGGGCACTGCTAGGGGCACTGTTTTGGGGGCACTGTTCAGGGGCACTGTTCGAGGGCACTGTTTTGGGGGCATTGTTTGGGGGCACTGTTCGGGGGCACTGTTCGGGGGCATTGTTCGAGGGCACTGTTCGAGGGCACTGTTCGGGGGAAACTGTTCAGGGGCACTGTTAGGGTGGAGCACTGTTCGGGGCACTGTTAGGGGGGAGCACTGTTCGGGGCACTGTTAGGGGGAGCACTGTTCGGGGGCACTGTTAAGGGGGAGCACTGTTCGGGGGCACTGTTAGGGGGGAGCACTGTTCGGGGCACTGTTAGGGGGGAGCACTGTTCGGGGCACTGTTAGGGGGAGCACTGTTCGGGGGCACTGTTAGGGGGCACTGTTCGGGGAAACTGTTGGGAAGTACTATTAAGTGATTCACTCAGGCTCATGCTTAATTCTGCATAATGCATAATTCTCATCCCTGACTATGCCATCTGCGAATTGGCAGAAAATTCCATTGAAGGATTTCAGCAGCGAGGTTCGCGCCAACCTGGACATCGAGCGCTTCTTGAAGGAGGCGACGCTGCTGCTGGATGTGGAGGCGGACAACGCCGAGGCCATCGTTTGTCGAATGCTGCAGGCTGTGTTCCGTGCTGAGCGACAGGCCGCATCTTCGGGCACGTCAGCTGCGGCTTCTTGCGACCCGGCCGAGGACCCGGCCGAGTCCTGGGTGGACAGCCGCGTCCAGGAGGCCATGCGGGCGCTGTTTCTGCGGGTGGGATGGATGGAGTTGAGCTGTGAGTGAGGCTGGGCTAGATGAAGCTGTGAGTGAGGCTGGGCTGGATGGAGCTGTGAGTGAGGCTGGGCTAGATGGAGCTGTGAGTGAGGCTGGGCTAGATGGAGCTGTGAGTGAGGCTGGGCTAGATGAAGCTGTGGGTGAGTCTGGGCTAGATGGAGCTGAGCTGTGAGTGAGGCTGGGCAGGATGGAGCCGTGAGTGAGGCTGGGCTAGATGGAGCTGTGAGTGAGGCTGGGCTAGATGGAGCTGTGAGTGAGTCTGGGCTAGATGGAGCTGTGAGTGAGGCTGGGCTAGATGGAGCTGAGTGAGTCTGGGCTAGATGTAGCTGTGAGTGAGTCTGAGCTGGATGGAGCTGAGCTGTGAGTGAGGCTGGGCAGGATGGAGCCGTGAGTGAGGCTGAGCTGGATGAAGCTGAGCTGTGAGTGAGGCTGGGCAGGATGGAGCCGTGAGTGAGGCTGAGCTGTGAGTGAGGCTGGGCTGGATGGAGCAAACTAGTTTGCCAGCTGTACAAAGAACATTACTGTACTACAAAATATTTGCATCTTGCCCGAAAGCCTGGTGAGACCTCGGGCACCTGTTGTGAATAAAAAGGCCAGGTGTTTTTCTAGCATAGTTGTTTTTTTATTTCGTCAACAATCGTGGTTTTAGAGGAAGAGAGTAAATCACCATTTTTTAGTCAAGCCTTTGATCAGAGCCAGTATAAAGCTTTTGTGTCGCTCAGTGGCAGTATGCCGGATGTTCAAACAGATTTTTAAACAAGGGCGTTTCCAGCTCTCAATCCATCTGACTGTTTCGTGGTTTTTTGTTTTATTTTAGTGCTCAAAGTTTTTGTAATTTCTATTCTAGTACATAATTAGAATATGAATTACTAGTTATGTTAAGATCGGTTTGGGATCAGATGGTGCCGGGGCTGGGAGTGAGGTGGGTGTCGGGACTGGTAGTGAGGTGGGTGTCGGGGCTGGGAGTGAGGTGGGTGTCGGGACTGGTAGTGAGGTGGGTGTCGGGGCTGGGAGTGAGGTGGGTGTTGGGGCTGGGAGTGAGGTGGGTGTCGGGGCTGGGAGTGAGGTGGGTGTCATGGCTGGGAGTGAGGTGGGTGTCTGGGCTGGGAGTGAGGTGAGTGTCTGGGCTGGGAGTGAGGTGGGTGTTGGGGCTGGGAATGAGGTGGGTGTCTGGGCTGGGAGTGAGGTGGGTGTCGGGGCTGGGATTGAGGTGGGTGTCGTGTCTGGGAGTGAGGTGGGTGTCGGAGCTGGGAGTGAGGTGAGTGTCGGGACTGATACTGAGGTGGGTGTCGTAGAACTTGGTGAGTTGGGCCTCGAAGTCCGAAAGGCGTCAAATTATAATAATCCATCCTTATCTCTCTACTGATTTATCATTGCAGACCAGCGCTTGGCCAAGACGATCAGAAGTGTATCAATTCTTGATAACGACGGCTTAAAGACTGATAACAGCTGGCTGTGCACCATGTGAGCTCGTGGAAGAGTCTTTTAGAGCATTTAAAAAGACTCAACAAGATAGAAAAATACTCGATTTCCAAAATCTCTAGTAGAAGAAATTCGATAGTCTTCTTTATCTAAGGAAAATAATGAATCTGAAAAGAAGTCAAAGGTTTGCGTGACATTAAGCAGAATAAAATTAGTCACGGATTCAACCGATCTGGGCAATAATTTGAGCAGGATATTACATTTCATCCAGTGAGGCACCGGTCCCACCGCAGTCTGTGCTCGATAGGAAAATAGCAACAGTGCCATTTGATATCTGAAGTCCCACCGGCAGTGGATTAGGAATCTTGCTTTTAATCTTCAGTGTGGTATTAAAGATTCACCGGAAGCCTTGCATCTAGAATTTCAATTGCTAAATTGTAAATGGATGAATGGATTTCATCTGCCTAGGCTAGTGTATTCTAAGGATGTCTAGCTCTAGCCAAGCCCTGTCTAACACTAGCCAATCCCTGTCTAACACTAGCCAAGCCCTGTCTAACACCGCAGGTGCTCACTGAGAGATCTGAACAAGCGCCACGTGGCCATCGCTCGGCTCCGCAGTCCGGTGAACTTGGGCCGCGACTCCGAAGGCGTCAACTTCGTCCTGCTCGTCCTGACGCCCACAAAGGAGGTGCGGAAAGACCCCAGTTAGAAAATAATGAACACTTCAGAAAAGTTTCAGAAACAATCTTTCCAAGTTTTCTCTTTGTAGAAAGGTACAAAGAATGACATCGAGCTTGGCCGAACGTTCGCCAGCATCCTAGTCGACGCCGAGCTCCGCCGCCGGCTGCTGCACGCCCAATCGGAGCGCGAGTTCACCCAGCTGCTGCAGGTTCAGGCGCGCGACCTGCGCGAAGAACAGCGCGCTTGTAAGCGCAGAAGTCTGCGCGCCCAGGATTTTATGACTGAGACGTTTAACTATGTGAGCGATGGGGGTGTGGGCCGTCCAGAATGTACATAGGAGAACCATTGACTCTGCCCACAATGTACATAGGAGAACCATTGACTCTGCCCACAATGTACATAGGAGAACCATTGACTCTGCCCACAATGTACATAGGAGAACCATTGACTCTGCCCACAATGTACATAGGAGAACCATTGACTCTGCCCACAATGTACATAGGAGAACCATTGACTCTGCCCACAATGTACATAGGAGAACCATTGACTCTGCCCACAATGTACATAGGAGAACCATTGACTCTGCCCAGGATGTACATAGGAGAACCATTGACTCTGCCCAGGATGTACATAGGAGAACCATTGACTCTGTCCACAATGTACATAGGAGAACCATTGACACTGCCCAGGATGTACATAGGAGAACCATTGACTCCGCCCACAATGTAACATTGGAGAATCATTGACTCCGCCCACAATGTAACATTGGAGAATCATTGACTCCACCCAGAATGTGCATAGGAGAATCACTGACTCCGCACAGAATGTACATTGGAAAATATCTGACTCTCACAGTGTGTACAATCGAGAATGATCTGATCATTAAGTTTGAATTGAATGCACATTCATCAAACCAAGAAGTGAGCATCCTGCACCAAGTAACCGAGTGAAGTGCACTTTCAGGACAGCACTTGGCTCCTGTGCAACGGCATCAGGGCTGATCTCAAACGGCGATTGCCCCACTATCTGTCCGACTTTGCCGATGGTAAACAATGAATCAATTTTACAATATTTTAAATCAATCTTGTCTATGTTGAGTCCGAACCGCACTTTTTAAACTGCAGGTTTCCGAGGCCCCAAAACGCTAAATAAAGTGGCG
>NIVC01001263.1:298832-324366 GCA_002269645.1 Macrostomum lignano
CTGTGCTTCATGGACCAGAGCATCAGCTCGGCCACCGTCAACTGCCCTGCCAACAGGTGAGCCGGATGGAGTGGGACATGCTGTCTCCACTGCTCGTAACCCAATACTCTTCTGCTGTTGCTGTCGATGGCGGGTCCATTGATTTGGCTCCACTGAGGTATAACTTTGACTTTTTTTATCGAACCTCTGCCCACTTTGCCTTCTTTTGTCTGCAAATTCTCTTTGACTTTTTACATTTCCCCCCCCCCCCTATCTTTCACTCTGTAAGAAGCCTCTTGCCATCGATCTCTGTTCGCTCTCTCATGTCTGCCTCTCTCATCTGCCTTCTCCTGTCTCTCCTTTCTGTTCTCTCTCCCCTCTCCTCTCACCCTACTTCCTTCTCCATTCTCCCTTCTCGCCTCTCGCCTCTCTACTCTCCTCTCCCCTCTTCCCTCTCCCCTCTCTTCTCTCCTCTCCCATCTCCTCTCTCCTCTCTCCTCTCCTCTCACCCTACCTACTTCCTTCTCCATTCTCCCCTCTCGCCTCTCGTCTCTCTCCTCTCCTCTCACCCTACTTCCTTCTCCATTCTCCCTTCTCGCCTCTCGCCTCTCTACTCTCCTCTCCCCTCTTCCCTCTCCCCTCTAACCCTTCTCCCCTCTCTTCTCTCCTTCTCTATTCTCTTCCCTCTCCTCTCTTTTCTCTGCCATCTCTCCTTAGCTCCTATTCTTCCCCATTTTCATCTCTCTTTCCCTCACCTTCCTCATTATTAGATAAATGTCATTGGGTGATGCAATTACCCTGGTATTTCAATCATTACATGAAACCCATTACAAAATTCCCCAACGCTGGCCAGGCTGCAGAAGGGCTCGGCCTACCACTGGGACCTGCTGGTGATGGGCCTCATCAACGGCTGCCTGTCACTGTGCGGCCTGCCGTGGCTGCTCGGCTCGCTGCCCCACTCGCCGCTGCACGTGACGGCGCTGGCCGACATTGAGGAGCGAATCGACCCCGGCCAGCAGCTCGTGCGGCAGACGTGAGTTGCCCCACATACCGATATGTATCGAAAATTGAGTTTTTTGATGACTGGAAAGGTAGTTAGATTCGAATTTCAACAAAAATATCGACCTTAAGGTAATCATGCTTATCAATCTCACCTTTAACTAAAGAATCCCACCCTAAAGAGTCCCACCCTAAAGAATTCCACCCTAAAGAATTCCACCCTAAAGAATTCCACCCTAAAGAATTCCACCCTAAAGGATCTCACCCCAGAGTCTCACCCCAAAGAGTCTCACCCCAAAGAGTCTCACCCCAAAGAGTCTCACCCCAAAGAGTCTCACCCCAAAGAGTCTCACCCCAAAGAGTCTCACCCCAAAGAGTCTCACCCCAAAGAGTCTCACCCCAAAGAGTCTCACCCCAAAGAGTCTCACCCCAAAGAGTCTCACCCCAAAGAGTCTCACCCCAAAGAGTCTCACCCCAAAGAGTCTCACCCCAAAGAGTCTCACTCCTTGTCTATCCCCAAAGAGTCTCACTCCTTGTCTATCCCCAAAGAGTCTCACCCCAAAGAGTCTCACCCCAAAGAATCCCACCCTGAAGAATCTCACTGTCGCGAACCCCTTGAACTGTCCGCCGTTTGCCCCTGCAGGGTTGTGCGAGTTCGAGAGACCCGCGTCACAGGCGCGGTGGCCAACGCCCTGATCGGCCTGTCGCTGCTGCTCTGCCCGACCCCGCTGGACCTGATCCCCGTCCCGGTGCTGTACGGCCTCTTCATCTGTATGGCCATCCGCGGACTGGTGGGCAACCAGATGTTCGAGAGGATCCTGCTGCTACTCACCGAGCAGGTGACATGGCTCATGAGTCATTGGGGATCAGAGTGATTGGGGATCAGAGAGTGATTAGGGATCAGAGAGGGATTGGGGATCGGGGAGTAATTGGGGATCAGAGAGGGATTGGGGATCAGAGAGGGATTGGGGATCAGAGAGTGATTGGGGATCAGAGAGTGATTGGGGATCAGAGAGAGTGATTGGGGATCAGAGAGAGTGATTGGGTATCGGGGAGTGATTGGGAATCAGAGAGTGATTGGGGATCAGAGTGATTGGGGATCAGAGTGATTGGGGATCAGAGGGTGATTGGGGATCAGAGAGTGATTGGGGATCAGAGAGTGATTGGGGATCAGAGAGTGATTGGGGATCAGAGAGAGTGATTGGGGATCAGAGAGAGTGATTGGGGATCGGGGAGTGATTGGGAATCAGAGAGTGATTGGGGATCAGAGTGATTGGGGATCAGAGTGATTGGGGATCAGAGTGATTGGGGATCAGAGGGTGATTGGGGATCAGAGAGTGATTGGGGATCAGAGTGATTGGGGATTGGGGAGTGATTGGGGATCAGAGTGATTGGGGATCAGAGGGTGATTGGGGATCAGAGTGATTGGGGATCAGAGGGTGATTGGGGATCAGAGAGAGTGATTGGGGATATTGGGGATCAGAGGGTGATTGGGGATCAGAGAGAGTGATTGGGGATCAGAAAGAGTGATTGGGGATCAGAGAGAGTGATTGGGGATCAGAGAGAGTGATTGGGGATCGGGGAGTGATTGGGAATCAGAGAGTGATTGGGGATCAGAGTGATTGGGGATCAGAGTGATTGGGGATCAGAGGGTGATTGGGGATCAGAGTGATTGGGGATCAGAGTGATTGGGGATCAGAGTGATTGGGGATCAGAGGGTGATTGGGGATCAGAGTGATTGGGGATCAGAGGGTGATTGGGGATCAGAGTGATTGGGGATCAGAGGGTGATTGGGATCAGAGTGATTGGGGATCAGAGGGTGATTGGGGATCAGAGTGATTGGGGATCAGAGTGATTGGGGATCAGAGTGATTGGAGATCAGAGTGATTGGGGATCAGAGTGATTGGGGATCAGAGGGTGATTGGGGATCAGAGAGTGATTGGGGATCAGAGTGATTGGGGATCAGAGTGATTGGGGATCAGAGTGATTGAGGATCAGAGAGTGATTGGGGATCAGAGTGATTGGGGATCAGAGTGATTGGGGATCAGAGTGATTGAGGATCAGAGAGTGATTTGGGATCAGAGTGATTGGGGATCAGAGTGATTGGGGATCAGAGTGATTGGGATCAGAGTGATTGGGGATCAGAGTGATTGGGGATCAGAGTGATTGGGTTAAATGAATCGTGGACTATTCTTAGATGAGGGAAGGCTATTCAATAAGAGTTGGTGAAAATGGGATTTATGAAACCCAAGTCCGCCACCTCTCTCAGCAGCTCCGCGACTCTGTCCCGCAGGCCGCCTACCCGCCATCGCACTATCTCCGCCGGGTGCCGCAGCGCAAAGTGCACGCCTTCACCCTGCTGCAGCTGCTGCAGCTCGCCCTGCTGTGCACCCTCGGCTTCAGCTGGGTCTCTCTGGCCAAGCTGGCCTTCCCGGCCGTGCTGCTGCTGCAGCTGCCGTCAGGTGAGTGGGGAAGTCGGGATGGGGAAGTCAGGGTGGGGAAGTCAGGGTGGGGAAGTCAGGGTGGGGAAGTCAGGGTGGGGAAGTCAGGGTGGGGAAGTCAGGGTGGGGAAGTCAGGGTGGGGAAGTCAGGGTGGGGAAGTCAGGGTGGGGAAGTCAGGGTGGGGAAGCCAGGGTGGGAAAGTCAGGGTGGGGAAGCCAGGGTGGGGAAGTCAGGGTGGGGAAGTCTGGGGAAGTCAGGGTGGCCAAGTCAGGGTGGGGAAGTCAGGGTGGGGAAGTCAGGTGGGGAAGTCTGGGGAAGTCAGGGTGGCCAAGTCATGGTGGGGAAGTCGCCCCAATCCAGCTGCCGCATGCACTGCAGGCACATACTCCTGCCAAAGCTGATTGACGAGTCATTTCTGGATGCGCTGGACAAGCCGATGTGACCGCCGCCTGGAGGTGAACAGGTCGAATGTGATTATCGACGCTAAAAGCTAGAGACTTGTCTTAGAAAATATTTGTAGAAAAAATACTTTGATGTATAAAAAATGTTTTCAGTGTTTTTGTTTGTCCGTCTAGTCCACTCCGATAATTGTTTTGTACTTGTTGTCTAGGAAATTTCTCACAAAGCTAAGAAAATACGCTGCGCGAATATACTACTAACAGTATGCATAATGAATCTATTTGTGTACAATTATAGCTTCACGATATTTCTGTTTAAACAAAATTTAATCAAGTTTTTGTGCTTGAGATCGTCGAGTTTTATTTATATGTCGAGTTTTATATATCGTCGCGTTTCGAACACAGTTGCTACCCAAATCAGTTGCTACCAAATCAGTTGCTACCCAAATCAGTTGCTACCCAAATCAGTTGCTACCCAAATCAGTTGCTACCCAAATCAGTTGCTACCCAAATCAGTTGCTACCCAAATCAGTTGCTACCCAAATCAGTTGCTACCCAAATCAGTTGCTACCCAAATCAGTTGCTACCCAAATCAGTTGCTACCCAAATCAGTTGCTACCCAAATCAGTTGCTACCCAAATCAGTTGCTACCCAAATCAGTTGCTACCCAAATCAGTTGCTACCCAAATCAGTTGCTACCCAAATCAGTTGCTACCCAAATCAGTTGCTACCCAAATCAGTTGCTACCCAAATCAGTTGCTACCCAAATCAGTTGCTACCCAAATCAGTTGCTACCCAAATCAGTTGCTACCCAAATCAGTTGCTACCCAAATCAGTTGCTACCCAAATCAGTTGCTACCCAAATCAGTTGCTACCCAAATCAGTTGCTACCCAAATCAGTTGCTACCCAAATCAGTTGCTACCCAAATCAGTTGCTACCCAAATCAGTTGCTACCCAAATCAGTTGCTACCCAAATCAGTTGCTACCCAAATCAGTTGCTACCCAAATCAGTTGCTTTGATCATTCCATTCAAAAGTTATGCTTGAAACCTCGTTAGTCTGATAGAAACATCTTGCTTGTAGTGATCATCAGCACCCTTCAAAGCGGACTTCTCAGCACAGTCTCCACCTGTAGCAACGCACTTCTTCCATTGTTTAAGCATCCCGTCAATTGCATCAGCACAGCTTTTGGCGAATTCAAATAAATGAGGCGTGA
Source organism: Macrostomum lignano (assembly GCA_002269645.1). Lineage (NCBI taxonomy): Eukaryota > Metazoa > Platyhelminthes > Macrostomidae > Macrostomum > Macrostomum lignano. The sequence continues at coordinate 303,867 of NIVC01001263.1, forward strand.
AGGCGGTGGTTTTTGGTTCTGATCGGTATTACCATAAACTATAAATAAAATATGGCCGGTATAATAAAATCATTGTGCGAGTAGACGGGATAAATATAGCTTTTTACCAACCCTTTGGGCCTATATGCAATGCATGTAATCCAATGGTAGCAAGGGTGACAACAGCAGCATTAAACTCGATCCAACAACAGGCATTTTGTGATCCGGATGGCCGGAGATCACCCTGCAGCTGAGTCAAGCAAGTCAACTCAGCGGGGCCATCAGTAGCCACATTGAAAGTTTTGCGTCCACCGCGGCTTTCAGGCCTCAAATAGCGACACGGAAGTCCTGAATGGCACCGCGTGCGCTCAGACTGTCAGGAGCAGCACATGTGGCTTCTCAGCAGACTCTGTTTGGCTTATCTCAACTGACGGCAGCGGCGAGCTATCGATATTCACCAGCGCTCAGAGTGGGTACCGCCGGGGCCAATCTGTCGTAAGTCCCGCTGTACACTGTTGAGCCGTCGGCATACGTGGGCGACTGTGCAGCACCAACCTCATCGTAGATCACCTGATCGGCAACTGGTCCAGCTGGTCCTCCTGGTTGGCTCTGCAATGCACAAATTAGATACACGAAATGACAAAAATATCATAAACTGTTTCACATAAGCAAAGGAAGTATTCGACATTGGCCTGTTTGGGACTCTCTACACTGAGCTACGAACTAAAATCGAAGCTTCTCTTTTCTGTCTGCACGTTTGGCTTCTCTGCTTCAAAATGATAAAATAGCAAACGAGCCAAGGCGTCACATTCAGTCGAGTAGAGAGCAGTACGCATTACGTCTGTAGCAACTACCTAAGAACTATAGGCTGGATTCAGACGGCTCTTTGCGCATGCTTTTTAAAAAAATCATTTAACTTTATCACTGATTATCATTGATTACCATATAGCACGAATTACCAACCTGACTCGCCATTGAACCCTCCCGGTGAGGCATGTGAGGCAAATTGTTCTGGAAATTGTCCACGCCACTGGTGTAAGCGTCCGGAGGAAGTAGTGAAGCTCTCTGAGTAGCTCTTCCGGTCTCAACATCGCTAGCTGGTCCTTGGGGATTTGTGCACCGATGGCGATACACAAAGACAACGATGAGCACCAATGAAACAGCCAATGAAGCGGCCAGCACAATGATAATTGTTTTATTCGATGGCTGCACTGGCGAATCTGTAGCCGTTTGGTCGGGTCCTCCCGGCGACTCTCCGGGTGACGCCTTGCTGGTTGCCAACGGAGGCGGTGGGATTACCGACCCGACGGGATCGAGCACGAGCTGGTGTTGCTTTGATCCACCAGGTTGTTCACCGGTGCAGCACACTGGGTGATCCCGGCAGATCGCCGAGTAATGCTCGGTGGCCTGATAGTTGTCCTGGCCGGGCGGCTTCGGGCAGGCAACGCAACGGTCCTGAGTCGCATCGTAGAACTGCTTGAGACCAGGCGGACAGTCGGCTGTTTGAGCATCAACTGATGCGGTCTGCAGAGGCGCCGCGATGGCAAGCAGAATGCTGATGATGATGATGATGATGCCGTTTAGTCTGAGAGACATATTTGAGCAAGAATGCAAGCGAGATTTTCTGGTTTTCGCATATATGCGAAGGTGTGTCTTTTCTATTTATGTGACTATATACGAGCAAGAGCTTTTACGACGTAATTACATTCGTACTATTTTTATCTGCTTAATGATGTCAAACTATCTTTTTTACGTTTGAGTACACTTTTGTACGGAGCTGCCCGTTGTTAATGCAGGGTAAACGCTCGTATGTGCTTTCATTGACGTCATTAATACTGTACAGATTGACGAAATGGAAAAAACTAAGTTTTTTAAAGAGAATGCTCACAGCAGATTACCATATTAAGAGCTATGTGCTGCCGCCGATTCAAACCGGTTGCATTTTAGCAGAAATGTGAGTCTAAAGATTACGCAGACGCAAATATCTTAAAACGCGCATTTCAAAGATACGTCTGAGATACTTAAAATAGAAATTACGTACAGTATGTTTTAATGTGAATCCAGTGCTAAACTGTAAAGCCTAATTTACAATTTTCAACGGGAAATCACACTTTTTTAGCATCAGCACTTAAATATTAAATTTCATATAAGCAAAATGGACTGCAAGCCTTCCCATAGCTTCTAGAACAGCATTGCTAAATTCAAGCTAATCGCGGTCCTATCAGTCACAGGGTCAAGCTCGTAACGTACCAGGATTTTTATCGGGGACATGGGGGTTGCATCGCCATCGCGGGGCGACAGCGAATGGCATCATTGTAGAGGAGCTATTGTGAGGCGCCAAGCTGCGCAAGCACTAAGAAGCTGTGAAGGGGGCGCCAAACCTGCTGTGAAGGGGGCGCCAAACCTGCTGTGAAGGGGGCGCCAAACCTGCTGTGAAGGGGGCGCCAAACCTGCTGTGAAGGGGGCGCCAAACCTGCTGTGAAGGGGGCGCCAAACCTGCTGTGAAGGGGGGGCAAACGGCAACTTAAACCGAGGGACTCTGTGACATCCGCCAGCTTTTCGTTTTTCGAGGAGGCTCTTCCCCCTCCTTTTCGTTCTGGCCTGGCGTGGAAGCGGCTAGCTTCCTCGTCTTGGTCTGCTGGTGGGGGACGGATCCCCCCTGCTGCTTTTTTTGCGGGGCAGGTGGCTGCTAAGTAGTTGGCTGCTGGCTAAGCGCCAACTACCCATCGACAGCCCTTAGTTGCAACTGGTACCACACGGGTTCTCGAGGGCCGCTCTTGTGGGGGAGGGCTCGGGCGTCGGCTGTCAACTCGACCTGGCGCCTGTGTCCCAAGCCCACAGCCGGCCTCCCGCCCCCTGATCTTGCAGAGTGTGGACCGGGGGCCTGCCGGAGCCTCGCCTGGGAGCAATCCTGGGATAAGACGGCAACCCAAAGCTTCTCTGCTGTTTACCGTGGCAGAGGGTAGCTCCACGGAGCTGGCTGGGGGTATATCCAGTCCCCGAGCGGTTACCCCCCCTCTTTTCTACATTTCAGTTTTTCCATTTCAGCCTACTCTGCATGGATAAATCAAAACCATCTGACACGGCTCGGGAGCCGTCAATTCCCGCGGCCGGGGGTCCGTCAATCCCCCAACCCTCCAACATGGAGGTTGATTCTGCCGCGAATCCCGCGGAAACCCCCACACCTCGCTCAGGTGCGTCCACCTCTACCCCCGCTACAGGGGCGTCTCAAAATGACGGCTTCCAGGTCGTCAACCGTCGCAGGCGCGATGATAAAACCTCGGCTGGCTCTGAGCGGAAAAGGCAGCAGCCAGACGAGCGTACCGACCCCTCGCTGGACCCCAAGAGGCCAAAGGAGGCCAATGCTGGCACGTACGCCAAAGTGGCGACGGAGCCGAAATTTAAAATCTGCGTGCGCGCGGCTAGCGGTACGCTGACCACCGCCCAGATGGAAGCATCGATCGGCATGATTGATGACTTCCTCTGGGAAAACGACGCCCTCGACATCAAAGTCGAGGCGATTCGAAACGCCAACGGCAGCGTCATCCTCGCCTTCAAGGACGAAGCCCAGCTCGAGCTCGCGCTGGCTAACCTGGTGTCCATCTCCTGGGACACCTGCACGACCGCCCTCCCGCCTTTGGTCGTTGAGCGTGCCCGACCACCGCCGCCCTGCAGGCGCTACCGAGCCTTCTACTCCGGCTCGAGAAGCATCGAGGAGATCCGCGCCCGGCTCCTCAGTAAAAACCCCGACCTACCTCAGGACGGTATCCGGGCCTTCAAGGAGGTTCCGGCAAAAGGCGCTCCCGGCAAGACCCTGTACATGGGTTTCTCCGCGGAGTGGGAAGACGCCCTCAAGAAGGACGATTTTGCCGCCTACATCGGAGCGTGGAAGATCGTCTTCCACCTGCTGCTCAGGCGTCGTCCAGCCGGCGATCGGCGCCGAGGTGAGTCCGTGAGCTCGGATAGCTCTGGGAACGAGTAATGCCGTTCCCAACCCCGTGCCAAACTAGGAGCGGGGCGCTGAGGGCGAACCTTAACGGCCAGCCCAATGATGACACTGCCACCAGCAACCAAATAAATAATCCGCCGCCGGCGAACCAACCTGTTAACCTGCACATTATTCAGATCAACCTGCACCACGCCCTTGCAGCATCGAGCAACCTTTCAGGCACCTTTGCCAACAAGGAAGTTGACATCTACCTTATTCAGGAACCGTATACCCGCAAGGGGAAGCCGACCTGCCTGCCGCCAGGCTATCAGGTTCTGTACCTCTGCGCGAACGACACCCCCAGGCTATCGCCCTCGTCAAAAACGACCTCCCGGCCACTATTATGCCAATGTTTTGCTCTAAAGACATGTGTACTTTCTCAGTCTTTGACTTGACCTTCGTTTCCGCTTACCTGGACATCCAGGAAGACGTCCCTCCCCCCCTCCTGCAGGAGCTGGCGGACTTCTGTAATCTCCAGGATCGGAAGCTTATCGTTAGCTGCGATGCTAACGCCCACAACACTGCCTGGTCTAGTAGCGATACTAACAGGCGCGGTGACTTACTAATTGATTTCATTAACTCCTCCTCGTTACACATTTGCAACAGAGGCAGCAAACCCACATTTATTGTCTCTAATCGGCGTGAGGTTATCGACCTCACTCTCGTCTCCAACAACGCCCTCAATCAGGTCCACAGCTGGCTGGTTAGGGATGACCTCCCATCGCTTTCCGACCACTCGTACATTCAGTACAGCATCAGCTCCGTCGGAGCCCGTCATGAGAACCGGGACCGCCTTAATTTGAAAAAGGCCGACTGGACAGGTTTTCGAAGAGACCTGCTAAAACTCCTGACCGAAGCCAACTTACCGGACTCCAGCGAGGATCTCCCTGGCATTGAGCATCGGTGCAACTCCATCGTTGAGATCCTAAACACCGCCATACGCGCTAACGCCCCTAAGCTGTTTTGCAGGAAGAAATACTCTCCTTGGTGGAGTCAAGAGCTCACTCGCATGAAGAAAAACACCCGCCGACTGCAACGCCTCGCAAACGGCTCGAATACTCCAGAGGACTGGGAGAACTACCACTCTGCTCTGAGGATGTACAAAAGTACTATCCGAAGGGCTAAGAAGACCACCTGGAAAGCCTACTGCGCCGGCCTGGAAGGGCAACACCCCACAGCCCGGCTGGTCAGGACTCTCAGGCACGACACGCTAGCTCAGTGTAACTCCCTTCTGCACCTGGATGGTAACTACACTACCAGTGCCGAAGGTTCGCTAAATCTTCTTTTCTCCACCTGCTTTCCGCAGGTTGACGAACCGGAGTACGTGGTCGATGACCACAGGCCTTGTGATCACAAGCTTTTCCAGCAGTGCGCCACCCCCAGCTACTCCAGCTGGCAGCAAATTCTTTTAAACCGTATAAATCGTCTGGCCCTGACAATATCGCCCCCTGTATCCTGCAGGAGGCGCTAAAGCTGCAAAACTTTGCTGATTCTTTCTCTAAATTGCTTGTTGACTGTTATACCACAGGTTACATTCCCACAATCTGGAGAATGTCCAGAGTCGTGTTCATCCCGAAACCTGCTAAGGGTGACTACACCAACGTGAAATCCTTCCGGCCCATCAGCCTCACTTCCTTTTGTGTTAAGCTGATGGAGAGGCTCATCCTGTGGAGGCTTCGAGAGTGCGACCTGCGCTCCGACCCTGTCAGTAAGTACCAGTACGCCTTCCAGTCTGGGAGGACGACTGAGCATGCTCTCCACGCCATTACCTCCAAAATTGAGAGTGCCATCCTTAGCAAACAACTCGCTTGCGGGTTGTTCGTTGACTTCGAAGGAGCATTTGACAATGTCCTCTTCCGCTCCTTCAGAAATTCTCTTTCCCGCAGGAATGTAAGACACAGCATTGTTCGCTGGATTTATTTTATGATCCGCAAAAGGTTTGTGACATCCACACTTATGGGCGTTACCCTCACCCGGGCGGTGATGAAAGGCGGCCCGCAAGGTGGCGTGCTAACTCCACTTCTCTGGAATCTCGTCATGGACGAACTTCTAACCGCTGACATTCCCAGCAGTATCACCAGGGCGGGCTACGCCGATGACGTTGCCGCGGTCGTCAGCGGACCCGACCCCGCCACTCTGCGCAACCTGATGCAGCAATTCGCCGACAAGGCGGCCGACTGGGCTACACAGCATGGCCTAAAAATCAGCGTCACTAAGACTGTCGCTGTCGTTTTCACCAAGCGCCGTAAGTGGGAGATGAAAAACCTCACTGTCTATGGCAGAAACATCCCCTTCAAGAAGGAGGTCAAATACCTCGGTGTGACGCTAACGCATGACCTGCGCTGGACGAAGCACCTTGATAACGTCATCGGTCGGGCAAAACGCTGCTTTGCCCAGCTGCGCAGAGCCATCGGGCCGACTTGGGGCCTCTCGCCTAGAACGGTCCGTTGGATTTATACCGGCATCATCCGGCCCAGTATCACATACGCGAGTCTCATCTGGACTAGCGTGCTGGAGCAGAAGGCCGCCCGTCAGCGGCTGTACCAGCTTCAGGGCAGCATTTGCCGTGCCATCACAGGTGCGTACCCGTCCACCCCTTACGAGGGGCTGAACACTATCCTTAACCTACCTCCGCTTCACCTATTTATTAGGGCGGAGGCTATGAAGTCTGCCTCCCGGCTTATCAGAGATAAAACGTTAAATAACGCGCCCTCTGGCTTTATGCCAATGAAAACATTAATCCCGCATATGGACTTTGTCCGCCGCGACCTTAACAACATCCACATGGACCTGGGCAATGTGGATAGTCGACCTCCCGCCCTCAACATCAGGAGGGGCTTCAAGACCGCCATCCCTGGCCGAGACAACATTCCGCTGGATGTCGGTGTGAACCGGCGCAGCCAGGGCATTCACTGCTTCACCGACGGCTCGCTGTTCAACGGCCGCGCTGGAGCGGGTATTGCCATTTTCCACGAGGGTAAGATGCTTCTCCAGGAAAGTCTGCACCTCGGTGAGAACACCTCAGTTTTCCAAGCTGAAATTTGCGCCATCGAGCAGTGTGCCCAGCAACTGTTTCAGGCGAACATTAATAATTTTGACATTAATTTCTACACTGATAGCCAAGCTGCTATTAAGGCCTTAACCACTGAGAATATCTCCGCTGCTACAGTATCTCAATGCCACCGCAGTGTGCAATCTCTCTCAGTCCTTAACAGGATTAGAATTATCTGGACACCTGGTCACAGCAACATCCTGGGCAACGAGCTCGCAGACTCTCTCGCCAAGGAGGGCAGCAACCCAGACGGCAACCACCGTCTGATGAGGCTACCCACTCCCAGGTCGCAAGTCACCCGCCATATCAACAGGTGGCTCCATCAGCAGCACCAGCTCCACTGGAACAGCTGCACCGAGTACAGGCAGAGCCGCTCTGCCATGCCTAACCTGAACAGGAAAGTCTCTGATTATCTGATTTCGCTTAACAGAACCGACCTCAGGGAGATGTGCATGGTCCTAACCGGCCACGGATTCTTCCAGAGACATATATCGTTGCAAACCGGTTGCCCTCCCACCTGCCCCTTCTGTGGCATAGGAGAGGAGACCGCGGAGCATCACGTCACCTTCTGCCCTTACTTCAACAAGGCGCGGCACAAATACCTCGGCCACCCCCAGCGGATGGACGAGCTGACCACCGCGGACAATATCCGAGACCTCCGCGCCTTCGTCCGGGACTCCGACCGGATGAGGGTCGCCGATGCCTCCACTGCGGACCTGCCGACTACTGGCGGGGACTGGGCGCACCCCCAAGGCTAATCCTTGTGCTCTTTTACCTTGGGGTTGCGATAGGGGCCTCGCGGCCTATTCGCGGCGCCTGCGCCTCCCGTCAGTAGTAAGTAAGTAAGCTCGTAACGTACCAGGATTTTTATCGGGGACATGGGGGTTGCATCGCCATCGCGGGGCGACAGCGAATGGCATCATTGTAGAGGAGCTATTGTGAGGCGCCAAGCTGCGCAAGCACTAAGAAGCTGTGAAGGGGGCGCCAAACCTGCTGTGAAGGGGGCGCCAAACCTGCTGTGAAGGGGGCGCCAAACCTGCTGTGAAGGGGGCGCCAAACCTGCTGTGAAGGGGGCGCCAAACCTGCTGTGAAGGGGGCGCCAAACCTGCTGTGAAGGGGGCGCCAAACCTGCTGTGAAGGGGGCGCCAAACCTGCTGTGAAGGGGGCGCCAAACCTGCTGTGAAGGGGGCGCCAAACCTGCTGTGAAGGGGGCGCCAAACCTGCTGTGAAGGGGGCGCCAAACCTGCTGTGAAGGGGGCGCCAAACCTGCTGTGAAGGAGCGCCAAACCTGCTGTGAAGGGGGCGCTCAAACTCATGTGCAACTTACTCTTTCCAGATGGAATAGCTACGTGTATACGTTCGTAAATGTAAATGTATGCCATTTTCAAATTTGCTATTTGCTAAAATGGAGCAAAAGTACTTTTGATCTAGTAGCAAAAAATGGGATAACAATTTAATTGGAACACGGGAGTAGAGTCCGAAGTACATGTAAACTAGAATATCGCAGCAAACATCCCCAAGCAATCCCCAGCCGTTACATGAATCTCTGTGGGGTCAAAATGGGGATTTCATGTCAAATCAATTCAAGGCTCAAAAGCGCGCTACGTGGTTTCAGGGAAGAAGCCTGATTTTATTATTCAGTTTGCATCTTGCCCTTGCGATCAGCGTGTTCTATGCACTGTAAACAAATGCGTACTCTATGCAATTCAGTGTGCCTTGCCTCACCCCTTAAAGGCCCATTCACACCGCCATCAAATGAGGCCGATGTTCGAGTGACCACACAAAATTTCAGTTGATGATTAACGAATCTTTGACAACCACCTCAGTTTTTCACGCCATCAAATGAGGCCGATGTTCGAGTGATCACACAAAATTTCAGTTGATGATTAACGAATCTTTGTCAACCACCTCAGTTTTTCACGCCATCAAATGAGGCCGATGTTCGAGTGATCACACAAAATTTCAGTTGATGATTAACGAATCTTTGTCAACCACCTCAGTTTTTCACGCCATCAAATGAGGCCGATGTTCGAGTGATCACACAAAATTTCAGTTGATGATTAACGAATCTTTGTCAACCACCTCAGTTTTTCACGCCATCAAATGAGGCCGATGTTCGAGTGATCACACAAAATTTCAGTTGATGATTAACGAATCTTTGTCAACCACCTCAGTTTTTCACGCCATCAAATGAGGCCGATGTTCGAGTGATCACACAAAATTTCAGTTGATGATTAACGAATCTTTGTCAACCACCTCAGTTTTTCACGCCATCAAATGAGGCCGATGTTCGAGTGATCACACAAAATTTCAGTTGATGATTAACGAATCTTTGACAACCACCTCAGTTTTTCACGCCATCAAATGAGGCCGATGTTCGAGTGATCACACAAAATTTCAGTTGATGATTAACGAATCTTTGTCAACCACCTCAGTTTTTCACGCCATCAAATGAGGCCGATGTTCGAGTGGTCACACAAAATTTCAGTTGATGATTAACGAATCTTTGTCAACCACCTCAGTTTTTCACGCCATCAAATGAGGCCGATGTTCGAGTGATCACACAAAATTTCAGTTGATGATTAACGAATCTTTGTCAACCACCTCAGTTTTTCACGCCATCAAATGAGGCCGATGTTCGAGTGATCACACAAAATTTCAGTTGATGATTAACGAATCTTTGTCAACCACCTCAGTTTTTCACGCCATCAAATGAGGCCGATGTTCGAGTGATCACACAAAATTTCAGTTGATGATTAACGAATCTTTGTCAACCACCTCAGTTTTTCACGCCATCAAATGAGGCCGATGTTCGAGTGATCACACAAAATTTCAGTTGATGATTAACGAATCTTTGTCAACCACCTCAGTTTTTCACGCCATCAAATGAGGCCGATGTTCGAGTGATCACACAAAATTTCAGTTGATGATTAACGAATCTTTGTCAACCACCTCAGTTTTTCACGCCATCAAATGAGGCCGATGTTCGAGTGATCACACAAAATTTCAGTTGATGATTAACGAATCTTTGTCAACCACCTCAGTTTTTCACGCCATCAAATGAGGCCGATGTTCGAGTGATCACACAAAATTTCAGTTGATGATTAACGAATCTTTGTCAACCACCTCAGTTTTTCACGCCATCAAATGAGGCCGATGTTCGAGTGATCACACAAAATTTCAGTTGATGATTAACGAATCTTTGTCAACCACCTCAGTTTTTCACGCCATCAAATGAGGCCGATGTTCGAGTGATCACACAAAATTTCAGTTGATGATTAACGAATCTTTGACAACCACCTCAGTTTTTCACGCCATCAAATGAGGCCGATGTTCGAGTGATCACACAAAATTTCAGTTGATGATTAACGAATCTTTGTCAACCACCTCAGTTTTTCACGCCATCAAATGAGGCCGATGTTCGAGTGATCACACAAAATTTCAGTTGATGATTAACGAATCTTTGTCAACCACCTCAGTTTTTCACGCCATCAAATGAGGCCGATGTTCGAGTGATCACACAAAATTTCAGTTGATGATTAACGAATCTTTGTCAACCACCTCAGTTTTTCACGCCATCAAATGAGGCCGATGTTCGAGTGATCACACAAAATTTCAGTTGATGATTAACGAATCTTTGTCAACCACCTCAGTTTTTCACGCCATCAAATGAGGCCGATGTTCGAGTGATCACACAAAATTTCAGTTGATGATTAACGAATCTTTGTCAACCACCTCAGTTTTTCACGCCATCAAATGAGGCCGATGTTCGAGTGATCACACAAAATTTCAGTTGATGATTAACGAATCTTTGTCAACCACCTCAGTTTTTCACGCCATCAAATGAGGCCGATGTTCGAGTGATCACACAAAATTTCAGTTGATGATTAACGAATCTTTGACAACCACCTCAGTTTTTCACGCCATCAAATGAGGCCGATGTTCGAGTGATCACACAAAATTTCAGTTGATGATTAACGAATCTTTGTCAACCACCTCAGTTTTTCACGCCATCAAATGAGGCCGATGTTCGAGTGATCACACAAAATTTCAGTTGATGATTAACGAATCTTTGTCAACCACCTCAGTTTTTCACGCCATCAAATGAGGCCGATGTTCGAGTGATCACACAAAATTTCAGTTGATGATTAACGAATCTTTGTCAACCACCTCAGTTTTTCACGCCATCAAATGAGGCCGATGTTCGAGTGATCACACAAAATTTCAGTTGATGATTAACGAATCTTTGTCAACCACCTCAGTTTTTCACGCCATCAAATGAGGCCGATGTTCGAGTGATCACACAAAATTTCAGTTGATGATTAACGAATCTTTGTCAACCACCTCAGTTTTTCACGCCATCAAATGAGGCCGATGTTCGAGTGATCACACAAAATTTCAGTTGATGATTAACGAATCTTTGTCAACCACCTCAGTTTTTCACGCCATCAAATGAGGCCGATGTTCGAGTGATCACACAAAATTTCAGTTGATGATTAACGAATCTTTGACAACCACCTCAGTTTTTCACGCCATCAAATGAGGCCGATGTTCGAGTGATCACACAAAATTTCAGTTGATGATTAACGAATCTTTGTCAACCACCTCAGTTTTTCACGCCATCAAATGAGGCCGATGTTCGAGTGATCACACAAAATTTCAGTTGATGATTAACGAATCTTTGTCAACCACCTCAGTTTTTCACGCCATCAAATGAGGCCGATGTTCGAGTGATCACACAAAATTTCAGTTGATGATTAACGAATCTTTGTCAACCACCTCAGTTTTTCACGCCATCAAATGAGGCCGATGTTCGAGTGATCACACAAAATTTCAGTTGATGATTAACGAATCTTTGTCAACCACCTCAGTTTTTCACGCCATCAAATGAGGCCGATGTTCGAGTGATCACACAAAATTTCAGTTGATGATTAACGAATCTTTGTCAACCACCTCAGTTTTTCACGCCATCAAATGAGGCCGATGTTCGAGTGATCACACAAAATTTCAGTTGATGATTAACGAATCTTTGTCAACCACCTCAGTTTTTCACGCCATCAAATGAGGCCGATGTTCGAGTGATCACACAAAATTTCAGTTGATGATTAACGAATCTTTGTCAACCACCTCAGTTTTTCACGCCATCAAATGAGGCCGATGTTCGAGTGATCACACAAAATTTCAGTTGATGATTAACGAATCTTTGTCAACCACCTCAGTTTTTCACGCCATCAAATGAGGCCGATGTTCGAGTGATCACACAAAATTTCAGTTGATGATTAACGAATCTTTGACAACCACCTCAGTTTTTCACGCCATCAAATGAGGCCGATGTTCGAGTGATCACACAAAATTTCAGTTGATGATTAACGAATCTTTGACAACCACCTCAGTTTTTCACGCCATCAAATGAGGCCGATGTTCGAGTGATCACACAAAATTTCAGTTGATGATTAACGAATCTTTGTCAACCACCTCAGTTTTTCACGCCATCAAATGAGGCCGATGTTCGAGTGATCACACAAAATTTCAGTTGATGATTAACGAATCTTTGTCAACCACCTCAGTTTTTCACGCCATCAAATGAGGCCGATGTTCGAGTGATCACACAAAATTTCAGTTGATGATTAACGAATCTTTGTCAACCACCTCAGTTTTTCACGCCATCAAATGAGGCCGATGTTCGAGTGATCACACAAAATTTCAGTTGATGATTAACGAATCTTTGTCAACCACCTCAGTTTTTCACGCCATCAAATGAGGCCGATGTTCGAGTGATCACACAAAATTTCAGTTGATGATTAACGAATCTTTGTCAACCACCTCAGTTTTTCACGCCATCAAATGAGGCCGATGTTCGAGTGATCACACAAAATTTCAGTTGATGATTAACGAATCTTTGTCAACCACCTCAGTTTTTCACGCCATCAAATGAGGCCGATGTTCGAGTGATCACACAAAATTTCAGTTGATGATTAACGAATCTTTGTCAACCACCTCAGTTTTTCACGCCATCAAATGAGGCCGATGTTCGAGTGATCACACAAAATTTCAGTTGATGATTAACGAATCTTTGTCAACCACCTCAGTTTTTCACGCCATCAAATGAGGCCGATGTTCGAGTGATCACACAAAATTTCAGTTGATGATTAACGAATCTTTGTCAACCACCTCAGTTTTTCACGCCATCAAATGAGGCCGATGTTCGAGTGATCACACAAAATTTCAGTTGATGATTAACGAATCTTTGTCAACCACCTCAGTTTTTCACGCCATCAAATGAGGCCGATGTTCGAGTGATCACACAAAATTTCAGTTGATGATTAACGAATCTTTGTCAACCACCTCAGTTTTTCACGCCATCAAATGAGGCCGATGTTCGAGTGATCACACAAAATTTCAGTTGATGATTAACGAATCTTTGTCAACCACCTCAGTTTTTCACGCCATCAAATGAGGCCGATGTTCGAGTGATCACACAAAATTTCAGTTGATGATTAACGAATCTTTGTCAACCACCTCAGTTTTTCACGCCATCAAATGAGGCCGATGTTCGAGTGATCACACAAAATTTCAGTTGATGATTAACGAATCTTTGTCAACCACCTCAGTTTTTCACGCCATCAAATGAGGCCGATGTTCGAGTGATCACACAAAATTTCAGTTGATGATTAACGAATCTTTGTCAACCACCTCAGTTTTTCACGCCATCAAATGAGGCCGATGTTCGAGTGATCACACAAAATTTCAGTTGATGATTAACGAATCTTTGTCAACCACCTCAGTTTTTCACGCCATCAAATGAGGCCGATGTTCGAGTGATCACACAAAATTTCAGTTGATGATTAACGAATCTTTGTCAACCACCTCAGTTTTTCACGCCATCAAATGAGGCCGATGTTCGAGTGATCACACAAAATTTCAGTTGATGATTAACGAATCTTTGTCAACCACCTCAGTTTTTCACGCCATCAAATGAGGCCGATGTTCGAGTGATCACACAAAATTTCAGTTGATGATTAACGAATCTTTGTCAACCACCTCAGTTTTTCACGCCATCAAATGAGGCCGATGTTCGAGTGATCACACAAAATTTCAGTTGATGATTAACGAATCTTTGTCAACCACCTCAGTTTTTCACGCCATCAAATGAGGCCGATGTTCGAGTGATCACACAAAATTTCAGTTGATGATTAACGAATCTTTGTCAACCACCTCAGTTTTTCACGCCATCAAATGAGGCCGATGTTCGAGTGATCACACAAAATTTCAGTTGATGATTAACGAATCTTTGTCAACCACCTCAGTTTTTCACGCCATCAAATGAGGCCGATGTTCGAGTGATCACACAAAATTTCAGTTGATGATTAACGAATCTTTGTCAACCACCTCAGTTTTTCACGCCATCAAATGAGGCCGATGTTCGAGTGATCACACAAAATTTCAGTTGATGATTAACGAATCTTTGTCAACCACCTCAGTTTTTCACGCCATCAAATGAGGCCGATGTTCGAGTGATCACACAAAATTTCAGTTGATGATTAACGAATCTTTGTCAACCACCTCAGTTTTTCACGCCATCAAATGAGGCCGATGTTCGAGTGATCACACAAAATTTCAGTTGATGATTAACGAATCTTTGTCAACCACCTCAGTTTTTCACGCCATCAAATGAGGCCGATGTTCGAGTGATCACACAAAATTTCAGTTGATGATTAACGAATCTTTGTCAACCACCTCAGTTTTTCACGCCATCAAATGAGGCCGATGTTCGAGTGATCACACAAAATTTCAGTTGATGATTAACGAATCTTTGTCAACCACCTCAGTTTTTCACGCCATCAAATGAGGCCGATGTTCGAGTGATCACACAAAATTTCAGTTGATGATTAACGAATCTTTGTCAACCACCTCAGTTTTTCACGCCATCAAATGAGGCCGATGTTCGAGTGATCACACAAAATTTCAGTTGATGATTAACGAATCTTTGTCAACCACCTCAGTTTTTCACGCCATCAAATGAGGCCGATGTTCGAGTGATCACACAAAATTTCAGTTGATGATTAACGAATCTTTGTCAACCACCTCAGTTTTTCACGCCATCAAATGAGGCCGATGTTCGAGTGATCACACAAAATTTCAGTTGATGATTAACGAATCTTTGTCAACCACCTCAGTTTTTCACGCCATCAAATGAGGCCGATGTTCGAGTGATCACACAAAATTTCAGTTGATGATTAACGAATCTTTGTCAACCACCTCAGTTTTTCACGCCATCAAATGAGGCCGATGTTCGAGTGATCACACAAAATTTCAGTTGATGATTAACGAATCTTTGTCAACCACCTCAGTTTTTCACGCCATCAAATGAGGCCGATGTTCGAGTGATCACACAAAATTTCAGTTGATGATTAACGAATCTTTGTCAACCACCTCAGTTTTTCACGCCATCAAATGAGGCCGATGTTCGAGTGATCACACAAAATTTCAGTTGATGATTAACGAATCTTTGTCAACCACCTCAGTTTTTCACGCCATCAAATGAGGCCGATGTTCGAGTGATCACACAAAATTTCAGTTGATGATTAACGAATCTTTGTCAACCACCTCAGTTTTTCACGCCATCAAATGAGGCCGATGTTCGAGTGATCACACAAAATTTCAGTTGATGATTAACGAATCTTTGTCAACCACCTCAGTTTTTCACGCCATCAAATGAGGCCGATGTTCGAGTGATCACACAAAATTTCAGTTGATGATTAACGAATCTTTGTCAACCACCTCAGTTTTTCACGCCATCAAATGAGGCCGATGTTCGAGTGATCACACAAAATTTCAGTTGATGATTAACGAATCTTTGTCAACCACCTCAGTTTTTCACGCCATCAAATGAGGCCGATGTTCGAGTGATCACACAAAATTTCAGTTGATGATTAACGAATCTTTGTCAACCACCTCAGTTTTTCACGCCATCAAATGAGGCCGATGTTCGAGTGATCACACAAAATTTCAGTTGATGATTAACGAATCTTTGTCAACCACCTCAGTTTTTCACGCCATCAAATGAGGCCGATGTTCGAGTGATCACACAAAATTTCAGTTGATGATTAACGAATCTTTGTCAACCACCTCAGTTTTTCACGCCATCAAATGAGGCCGATGTTCGAGTGATCACACAAAATTTCAGTTGATGATTAACGAATCTTTGTCAACCACCTCAGTTTTTCACGCCATCAAATGAGGCCGATGTTCGAGTGATCACACAAAATTTCAGTTGATGATTAACGAATCTTTGTCAACCACCTCAGTTTTTCACGCCATCAAATGAGGCCGATGTTCGAGTGATCACACAAAATTTCAGTTGATGATTAACGAATCTTTGTCAACCACCTCAGTTTTTCACGCCATCAAATGAGGCCGATGTTCGAGTGATCACACAAAATTTCAGTTGATGATTAACGAATCTTTGTCAACCACCTCAGTTTTTCACGCCATCAAATGAGGCCGATGTTCGAGTGATCACACAAAATTTCAGTTGATGATTAACGAATCTTTGTCAACCACCTCAGTTTTTCACGCCATCAAATGAGGCCGATGTTCGAGTGATCACACAAAATTTCAGTTGATGATTAACGAATCTTTGTCAACCACCTCAGTTTTTCACGCCATCAAATGAGGCCGATGTTCGAGTGATCACACAAAATTTCAGTTGATGATTAACGAATCTTTGTCAACCACCTCAGTTTTTCACGCCATCAAATGAGGCCGATGTTCGAGTGATCACACAAAATTTCAGTTGATGATTAACGAATCTTTGTCAACCACCTCAGTTTTTCACGCCATCAAATGAGGCCGATGTTCGAGTGATCACACAAAATTTCAGTTGATGATTAACGAATCTTTGTCAACCACCTCAGTTTTTCACGCCATCAAATGAGGCCGATGTTCGAGTGATCACACAAAATTTCAGTTGATGATTAACGAATCTTTGTCAACCACCTCAGTTTTTCACGCCATCAAATGAGGCCGATGTTCGAGTGATCACACAAAATTTCAGTTGATGATTAACGAATCTTTGTCAACCACCTCAGTTTTTCACGCCATCAAATGAGGCCGATGTTCGAGTGATCACACAAAATTTCAGTTGATGATTAACGAATCTTTGTCAACCACCTCAGTTTTTCACGCCATCAAATGAGGCCGATGTTCGAGTGATCACACAAAATTTCAGTTGATGATTAACGAATCTTTGTCAACCACCTCAGTTTTTCACGCCATCAAATGAGGCCGATG
Organism: Macrostomum lignano; assembly: GCA_002269645.1. Taxonomy (NCBI): domain Eukaryota; kingdom Metazoa; phylum Platyhelminthes; family Macrostomidae; genus Macrostomum; species Macrostomum lignano. Next base: position 321,179 of record NIVC01001263.1, read on the forward strand.
TTCGAGTGATCACACAAAATTTCAGTTGATGATTAACGAATCTTTGTCAACCACCTCAGTTTTTCACGCCATCAAATGAGGCCGATGTTCGAGTGATCACACAAAATTTCAGTTGATGATTAACGAATCTTTGTCAACCACCTCAGTTTTTCACGCCATCAAATGAGGCCGATGTTCGAGTGATCACACAAAATTTCAGTTGATGATTAACGAATCTTTGTCAACCACCTCAGTTTTTCACGCCATCAAATGAGGCCGATGTTCGAGTGATCACACAAAATTTCAGTTGATGATTAACGAATCTTTGTCAACCACCTCAGTTTTTCACGCCATCAAATGAGGCCGATGTTCGAGTGATCACACAAAATTTCAGTTGATGATTAACGAATCTTTGTCAACCACCTCAGTTTTTCACGCCATCAAATGAGGCCGATGTTCGAGTGATCACACAAAATTTCAGTTGATGATTAACGAATCTTTGTCAACCACCTCAGTTTTTCACGCCATCAAATGAGGCCGATGTTCGAGTGATCACACAAAATTTCAGTTGATGATTAACGAATCTTTGTCAACCACCTCAGTTTTTCACGCCATCAAATGAGGCCGATGTTCGAGTGATCACACAAAATTTCAGTTGATGATTAACGAATCTTTGTCAACCACCTCAGTTTTTCACGCCATCAAATGAGGCCGATGTTCGAGTGATCACACAAAATTTCAGTTGATGATTAACGAATCTTTGTCAACCACCTCAGTTTTTCACGCCATCAAATGAGGCCGATGTTCGAGTGATCACACAAAATTTCAGTTGATGATTAACGAATCTTTGTCAACCACCTCAGTTTTTCACGCCATCAAATGAGGCCGATGTTCGAGTGATCACACAAAATTTCAGTTGATGATTAACGAATCTTTGTCAACCACCTCAGTTTTTCACGCCATCAAATGAGGCCGATGTTCGAGTGATCACACAAAATTTCAGTTGATGATTAACGAATCTTTGTCAACCACCTCAGTTTTTCACGCCATCAAATGAGGCCGATGTTCGAGTGATCACACAAAATTTCAGTTGATGATTAACGAATCTTTGTCAACCACCTCAGTTTTTCACGCCATCAAATGAGGCCGATGTTCGAGTGATCACACAAAATTTCAGTTGATGATTAACGAATCTTTGTCAACCACCTCAGTTTTTCACGCCATCAAATGAGGCCGATGTTCGAGTGATCACACAAAATTTCAGTTGATGATTAACGAATCTTTGTCAACCACCTCAGTTTTTCACGCCATCAAATGAGGCCGATGTTCGAGTGATCACACAAAATTTCAGTTGATGATTAACGAATCTTTGTCAACCACCTCAGTTTTTCACGCCATCAAATGAGGCCGATGTTCGAGTGATCACACAAAATTTCAGTTGATGATTAACGAATCTTTGTCAACCACCTCAGTTTTTCACGCCATCAAATGAGGCCGATGTTCGAGTGATCACACAAAATTTCAGTTGATGATTAACGAATCTTTGTCAACCACCTCAGTTTTTCACGCCATCAAATGAGGCCGATGTTCGAGTGATCACACAAAATTTCAGTTGATGATTAACGAATCTTTGTCAACCACCTCAGTTTTTCACGCCATCAAATGAGGCCGATGTTCGAGTGATCACACAAAATTTCAGTTGATGATTAACGAATCTTTGTCAACCACCTCAGTTTTTCACGCCATCAAATGAGGCCGATGTTCGAGTGATCACACAAAATTTCAGTTGATGATTAACGAATCTTTGTCAACCACCTCAGTTTTTCACGCCATCAAATGAGGCCGATGTTCGAGTGATCACACAAAATTTCAGTTGATGATTAACGAATCTTTGTCAACCACCTCAGTTTTTCACGCCATCAAATGAGGCCGATGTTCGAGTGATCACACAAAATTTCAGTTGATGATTAACGAATCTTTGTCAACCACCTCAGTTTTTCACGCCATCAAATGAGGCCGATGTTCGAGTGATCACACAAAATTTCAGTTGATGATTAACGAATCTTTGTCAACCACCTCAGTTTTTCACGCCATCAAATGAGGCCGATGTTCGAGTGATCACACAAAATTTCAGTTGATGATTAACGAATCTTTGTCAACCACCTCAGTTTTTCACGCCATCAAATGAGGCCGATGTTCGAGTGATCACACAAAATTTCAGTTGATGATTAACGAATCTTTGTCAACCACCTCAGTTTTTCACGCCATCAAATGAGGCCGATGTTCGAGTGATCACACAAAATTTCAGTTGATGATTAACGAATCTTTGTCAACCACCTCAGTTTTCACGCCATCAAATGAGGCCGATGTTCGAGTGATCACACAAAATTTCAGTTGATGATTAACGAATCTTTGTCAACCACCTCAGTTTTTCACGCCATCAAATGAGGCCGATGTTCGAGTGATCACACAAAATTTCAGTTGATGATTAACGAATCTTTGTCAACCACCTCAGTTTTTCACGCCATCAAATGAGGCCGATGTTCGAGTGATCACACAAAATTTCAGTTGATGATTAACGAATCTTTGTCAACCACCTCAGTTTTTCACGCCATCAAATGAGGCCGATGTTCGAGTGATCACACAAAATTTCAGTTGATGATTAACGAATCTTTGTCAACCACCTCAGTTTTTCACGCCATCAAATGAGGCCGATGTTCGAGTGATCACACAAAATTTCAGTTGATGATTAACGAATCTTTGTCAACCACCTCAGTTTTTCACGCCATCAAATGAGCCGATGTTCGAGTGATCACACAAAATTTCAGTTGATGATTAACGAATCTTTGTCAACCACCTCAGTTTTTCACGCCATCAAATGAGGCCGATGTTCGAGTGATCACACAAAATTTCAGTTGATGATTAACGAATCTTTGTCAACCACCTCAGTTTTTCACGCCATCAAATGAGGCCGATGTTCGAGTGATCACACAAAATTTCAGTTGATGATTAACGAATCTTTGTCAACCACCTCAGTTTTTCACGCCATCAAATGAGGCCGATGTTCGAGTGATCACACAAAATTTCAGTTGATGATTAACGAATCTTTGTCAACCACCTCAGTTTTTCACGCCATCAAATGAGGCCGATGTTCGAGTGATCACACAAAATTTCAGTTGATGATTAACGAATCTTTGTCAACCACCTCA
>NIVC01001263.1:324790-362742 GCA_002269645.1 Macrostomum lignano
TAAAATTGAAAAATGCAGCAATATTGGGTTAATGGGTTAATGGGTTAATGAAAATAACAAAAGAATTAAGCACACGGGAAGACGCCGCCGGTGCGACGCAATTGAGCGAGGAGGCTAAACCGATGCAGAATGCATCCGCTGCAGAGTGCAGCCAGCCGACAGACGGCTCACCAGCTGGGCCGGTCCCGGTGGACCGCACGGGCGCGCCCCCGATGGGACGCAGAAGCCGCCCAGACACGCGCACAGAGGCGCAGAAAACCGGCACAGAGAAAAGAAGAACGCTGAAAAGCGCCTATGGCGTCCGGCTTCGAGGGCCGGCACCGCAACAGAATGGGATGTTTCACACGCTTAAAAAAAGAAGTGAAGAGACTGACGGCGAATGCGAAACAAGGAACAGACTGCTATAAACAGCGAATACAAATACATGAATGATGAAAATAGAAATTAACGTATTGCAGTACACGAATATTTGTAAACAGTTATTTAATATTATTAAACAACTTATTAAGGTGGCGGCAACTACAAACTAACCAAGATAGTACAAATTCTCAGTCTATGCAAAAAGTAATTGAAGTTGTAGCGTAAAGTATCAATCTTAGAAAGTACATGTACGCTAGATTTATTTTTAGAATTAGAATTTTCGAGAAATTACTTTTTTAGTGCAAAGTTAAAGTTTATTCCAGAAATTTCCTTTAGTTTAATTAAATGTTAGTTTTACTGCTTAATATTAGGTATAAAATTTATTGTTGTCATATTTATTAATGCATTTGTACGGTAGTGTTACGTAATATCATTTTGTTGTAACTAACGAAACTTCTAGAAATTCCCGGTTATACTCAGTTCAGTACTATAAATAAACGTAACCTAAGTACTTCAACTCTTTAAGTGATTCTGTTCATACAGAAAACACAGAGCCACCGCCTTTGCTCTTTATCTTCATCAACTAACGCTACAAAGTGATAAGAAAAGTGGGTGAAAATCACAGTATTCAGAAAACGATAATTACGAAATAAAATGTACATATGTGTCATGGTTTCGGCCTTTTCGGCTCCTTTGTGGAAGCCTTCGGGCCTCAGGTCTCAGAAATGAATCCATTAGAGTCCTGGCCCCCCACTCCCGTCAGATGGTCAGCCCCATGGTAGCTTGATCTGTGGCGAGCAGTCTAGGTCCTATAGCTAAGAGAGGGACAGCGAGAGACAAGCAGGGAGAATTTAGGCGCAGGTGGCTGTCAGACCAGCTCAAAAGAAATGATTTAATGATTTATGACCCCAAAAGCAGCAAAAAAACCGCACCTATGTTATTATAACTACAAGTATGGCAGATTCATATAGCTACAAAAGTCCTACTAGCATGAATTCTAGAAAAATTACAAAAAATGAGAAAAACGCTCATAGCCTGCTCTTAGTAGGCTAGTAAGTTTGGAGCCCATGTGCGAGCGTGAAATTTGGATAAAATTGCGTCCTCATTATGTGCATTCACAATTAAAATAACAACTTTATCTGCACTTGACGGTAAAAAACTTAACAGCTTAAGCTGACTAGGCCTGCCACACTGGCATAGCAGGTAGCGCGATTCAGTCTGCGATTGGATTGAAATTGGGGTGGTCGCGCAAACACCTAGCGAGACTGAATGGAGTGATGACTCAAAGGTACACAGCGCACGCTTGCACTCGCGGCCCGCAACCTCTTCCAAAGAATTGCGTAGCCCAGAATCAAAAATTAAAAAATTAAAATTAACATAGAATCCTACTTCTTTGAACGAAAAACTTTATGAATATCGGTAGAGCAATAAGAAAGGCACAACAATCAAAAGATGAACACTGGATCTGCCACCTACTATCAAAAGCAATAAAAATTTTTGTGCTGAAAAAATGAAAACTCCTATCTCCGTAGTGTATTTTTTCGGGAAAACCTGCCTTTTAAAATTTTCTAAGAAACGAGGTTTCCCGTCCTTCTACTTAAGTCGTCCTTGGTCAGTGGTTTTTTTGCATTTTTCGAAACCAACCAATATACGGCTCGTATGGTTGCAGTGCAGATTGTCAAATGCTCAAAATAACACCGTTTTAATCACTCAGCAGGTTTCCGCGTACACGTGATATGTAAACTCCCAAAGGGAAAGTTAGTTTTACTTTGCTGGCTTTACAGTTGTATAAAAGCGGATAGATAGCAATTGATTTTCGGTACATGTCTGGGGCTAAGAGTAGGAAATTAATTTAAATTGAAACTTCGTTGAATAAATGAAATTGTCAGAAATTGTCAATTAAAATTAAAAGTGGCAAGAAATAATGACAATGCACTGAATTACCGTGGAGAAAAATGATTTGCAACAAGATGAAAGTTACTGCACTTAAATTTTAAAGTATTGAATATAATTAGTTTACATTCAATTAAGGCTATTTGAACAAGCAAAGATACGATTCAGCCACTCGTATTTAGCCACTTTAGCTGTAACTCAAGAAACTGAGTTAACTGTCAAAACTGACAATTCTTGGAAGCATGTAAACAGAAGAAAACAAAAGATATACCTTAATAAAAGCTTATACTGGTGTAAGCACTAAGGATATAAGCATATTTTGTTTAAGTTCTTAGGCCACCGATTTCAAAGGGCTTCCGATTCTAAGAAGTTTATAAAATTAAAGTCTTGGTGATAATTGTGATGCTGACGCCTGACTACTCTTCTGTACGACTGTAGGCCTAGTAGCTCAGCTGGTAGGGGTAGGGTAAAGTAAAAGATGTTTTGAATGGCCCACGAGATAAATTATTTTCGAAAATAATAAAGAAGAAATATTGACTCTTTTAGGCCTCCTAGTCTTACATACTTAAACTTTGTCTTTGTAGGCAGGCGCGGCGGAAGAAGAAGAAAAATATTGGGGGGGGGGGCAGCACAACCACAACTTGTCAACTTGCACAACCACAACACAAGGGCAAATTCTGATATTTTGGACGGAAAAGTCTAAACGGAGAATAAACACTAGATGCATTACCCAGCTCTGCCGCGCCTGTTAGTAGGCCTAAAGCCTATAAAATGCAGCAAGGATGCCTGTTTCTAGTCTAACACTACTTGTCCAGTTGTCCTTAAAGCAAAGTGCTTTTTTAGTCTTTGTTCAGGTGTTAGGTAGGTCTACTGTTAATATTAGCTTGTACTTACTTAGCAATGCTTCTTAGGTCTAATACTAGGCCTAGTAGGCCCTTAGCCTAGCCCATTCTCTTCTATGTTCTATGTAATAATTTACTTTTTTATTTTGTGTCAGAGGGCCTATGTTAATTTTTAATATAATCTCCTATCTGTAAGATAATTTATACTGTGATTTTGTATATGAATCTGCACATTTTTCTTATTTTACAAGGCATGTATAAATGATGTATTAATATTTATTCCAAAATGAATATAGCCATAGGCTTACAATTATACAATAATATAGCCATATAGGGCGTAATCCAAATATACTAAATCTCTAATGTTTGTATGCTTAATATACTAAATCTCTATTTTCTAGTATTTTAAAAATGAAAAAAATTAGTTGCTTGCTTGCTTGCTTGCTTGTATGCAATCAATTATCTCCCAAATAGCTCAACCAATTTTTGCTTTTTCTTTGCCAAAATATGTCAAATATGCTTGGGTCTGGGATAGTATTTGCATTTTGCATGAGCTCTAGCTCATTGCTAAGGAGATTAGATTTTTGAAAAACTGTTTAAAATTGGCTTTCTTAATGCAAATTTTATCAACCTGCACGCAGCAAAATAATTCATAATCATAGCAAATTTTAATGGTTGCGCCAGAGCCAACTAATAAGAAAACTCACTGGGCTCTAGTACCCAGATAATTACTCTATTTAACTTGTGTAACCATTAAAGGGGGTTATAATAAAAATTCTGGATGCTGGCAGACAGCTTATCCTAGCTAGTCTTATATACTAAAAATGAAAAATATATAGTCTATATATTTTTGAAGCTTAGGCTAGTTATGATTATGCTTTATAGGGTTATAGGCCTAGTCAATTTGTCTTGATTCTTTCTTGAACTTAGCTTACTTTGTCCAATTTTTATTAGGTAATTATGTCCAAATTTGAAAATAAAATATCTGAAAAATTAGGACAAGCGAAGTCAATTCCTTGTTTTTTTCTAGGTTTTCTTTAGTCAAAGAATTTGTTTGTTTATTGTCTATGTATAGGACTTTAAGTCCCCTTGGTTTATCTATTGGAATCCTCCTTAGTCAATTGGTGCATATATAATATATAAATATGATCTAACCTCATATATAGAATGCTATACAGAAATAGTTATTGTATTCATAGTGTAGGCCTATAATTAGGACTATAGTATTTAGTAGGCCTAATCATAATCTTCTGATCATTAAAATATATATCCTAGGCAATAAAATGTAAATAAAAATTAGAAAATAATGAAAAATTAGAATGATATAAAAGTATATCATTAAGAGTATCTAGTGCATATTGGCATAAAATTTTGTATAAAACATATTGCTATATGCAAATTTAAAGTTATATACTCACTAGCAATTAGCATTGAAAAGTCACTATTATGCACCAATGAGCAATTTCTCTTAGATTATTCTAAAATAAAAATACAAGAAAAACAATTGGGATGATAATGTCAATCTGTCTAACCCTCGCATACCACTCCCCTTACTCTTGATGGCAACATTTGATATTGCTACATGTAGGTATACATTTGCTTAAAATTACCTAATTTAGTTTTTGTTTTTTATCTAATATTCAGGTTTTGAACCTGAACCTGAACCTGAACATTTGACTAGGTTGTCTTTGCTCTATAATCTTATGTATCAGTTATTTGACCTTTTATGACATTAACAAAGTTGATTTTTTGCAAAATTCAATAAACCTAGGTTAAATTTATATGTTATATTACCCTATTTTATTGCAAAGGTAGTTTGGATGGTATCATTTTTCATTGACTCTGGTATATAAAAGCTTTGTTTTAATTAAATAGATTGAAACAATTCATCATCTTGAGCTGACATTTGTAGCAACTTTGGTTTAATTTGTTAACACTCTGCAAATGCAGCAATCTGCCAAACAAGTAGGCTTGAATTTCAAGGCGAAATCTGCGCAGAAAGGCAATATAGTCTTTTGCTACTTGTTCCTTTTGGCGCCAAAGCACCCTGTTCTAGAATGCAAGTTTGCAGAGAGAGAGAGAGAGAGAGAGAGAGAGAGAGAGAGAGAGAGAGAGAGAGAGAGAGAGAGAGAGAGAGAGAGAGAGAGAGAGCAGGAGAGGGCCAGCAAGTGAAACTCGATACCGCAGGCAATTCCAGTTTCAACAGGAACTTTCTTTTCTCGCCGGCGCGGCTCTCGCAGCCTCCGCCACCCCAATCTTGTTAATAAAAACACCTTCTAGGCAGCGTGAGGGCCTGCCTGCGTTCAGTAATTGCGCACCGAGAATTTTAGGCCTAATTAATTCTCGCAGTCGCATCGAAGCCAACAGGTGTCTCGCATGCCGATTTTATCCGCAGTGGCCGCCCTGCTGCCGCCGACTGCAGCTGAGCAAAGCTCGCAAGCCATGAATGTCGGCAGTCAGCAGCAGCCGCCTCTGAAGCCGGCGAAATGCGATCGAGTTGCTGCTTTTGCCCAGAGTCTGCAACAACCGCAACAGAATCAGAAGCAGCAGAGACAGCAGCTTGCGGCGGCCGGTTCAAGCAGCGGGCGAAGCGTCAGCCGGCAGTGCAGCCGCTGGCGCAGCGAGGAGAACCTCTGTCTGGTCCGCGACAGGCGCGCCCGCCTGTTCGCCCGGCGACCCCGGCCCGCTGCCGCCAATGATGGGGTGGCGAACTCTGCTGGCGTTGCCGCGCCCGCCGCCCCAGCAGCCTCCGCGGCTGTCCCTGCGCTGCATCATCCCAGGGGCCGATCCGCGGCTACTGCTGCCTGCGTGTCCAAGCTTGAGTGCACTGGCGACGGAGGCGGGGACGCCGTCTACGAGTCCATGATCTCTGCCACCGATGTGAGCTGGCCTTGGAACTCTTTTTACATCCGGTGTTTCCATGATCAGCCCCCCAGACTGGCCCCATCAGCCCCCAGACTGGCACATCAGCCCCCAGACTGGCCGCATCAGCTCCCAGACTGGCCCCATCAGCCCCCAGACTGGCCGCATCACCCCCAGACTGGCCGCATCACCCCCCAGACTGGCACATCAGCCCCCACACTGGCCCCATCAGCCCCCAGACTGGCACATCAGCCCCCAGACTGGCCCCATCACCACCCAGACTGGCACATCAGCCCCCAGACTGGCCCCATCACCACCCAGACTGGCACATCAGCCCCCAGACTGGCCCCATCACCACCCAGACTGGCCCCATCACCCCCCAGACTGGCCCCATCACCCCCAGACTGGCACATCAGCCCCCAGACTGGCCCCATCACCCCCCAGACTGGCCCCATCACCCCCAGACTGGCACATCAGCCCCCAGACTGGCCCCATCAGCCCCCAGACTGGCCCCATCACCCCCAGACTGGCCCCATCAGCCCCCAGACTGGCACATCAGCCCCCAGACTGGCCCCATCACCCCCCCAGACTGGCCCCATCAGCCCCCAGACTGGCCCCATCAGCCCCCAGACTGGCCCCATCAGCCCCCAGACTGGCCCCATCAGCCCCCAGACTGGCCCCATCAGCCCCCAGACTGGCCCCATCAGCCCCCAGACTGGCCCCATCAGCCCCCAGACTGGCCCCATCACCCCCCCAGACTGGCCCCATCACCCCCCAGACTGGCCCCTCAGCCCCCAATTCCTCCGCGAACCCTCAGTGCCGGCCGGCCGAGAATGTATACGATGTCGCGGGCTTCGAGCACCGGCGCACGGCCTCCATCCAGGACCTGACCAGCGGTGGCAGCGTCGGGATTGTCTCGGCGGTTTCCGAAGGCGGCGGCGAGTACGCCACGGTGATGATCGAGCATCCCGGAGCCGCGGCCGGCAGCTCCACCACAGTTGATCGACGAAATCCGCAGCCAGCGGCCGGCGATCAGCAACAATGGCGTCGCAACGTCCTTGGCTGCGTCTCCGACGCTTTCTCCGGCTTTCGCCGACTGTCGGCCACAGCTGCAGGCGCCTACGCCGGCGCCTCGGACTCCGAGGATGACGACGACGAGCGGTCGGCGGGCTCCGGAAGCCTGGGCAGTCTGGGCGGCTCCGAGCTGTCCGATCGAGTCCGCCGGGCCGAGCTCACCCGGCTGAGGAGCGCCGCCGCCCTGCACTCCGGGCTGCTGGCCCAGCGCTGTCGGCACGACCAGCTGTTCTCCGGCTGCTGCCTCATCCGCCTGCGGCTGTCGCTGAACTCGACGTCCGAGGCGCAGCCGACGCCCAGCCTGTCGTTCTGCCATCCGGCGAATTTCTCCGACCAGCCCTATTCGGCTTCTCTGCCGAGCTTCTGCTTTCCCGACGCCGAGTGCCTGGCAACCAGGCGGCAACGGCCGGGCGGAATCCACCAGCTGCGCGGCTACCTGGAGGCCTGCGACCGGTTCAGCTTCGTCATCACCGAGCAGCGGGGCCTTCGCTTCTACGGCTACTGCATGCGCTGTCTGGCGCCCGATCCGGCCGCCTCCAACTCCGCCCCCGCCGCCGCCGGCACCCTCGTCGAAGCCGTGTGCATCGTCTCGCCAGTGGAATCCGAGCAGCTGTTCCACCAGATCCTGCTGGAGGCGCTGAGGAAGCGGCTTGGAGCGGCCACGCCGGAGCAGGGCCGACAGGAGCTCGAGGATTTTCTGGGTTGGTTCTTTTGTGATGTCCGTGTCAGAGAGGCCAGTTATGGAATTATCGTTTTTCAATAATTGAATACCGGTTTCTACGAGTCAAACGATGATTTCTAAGAATTAAAGAGCGATTTTAAAGAAACGAACAGCGATTTCTAAGAATTTATGGGTGCTTTCGAAGATCGGGGGTCGGGATGATTTCTTAAAATCGAAATTTGATTTCCCAGAAACAAACGGCGAATTCTAAGAAACGAAAGTGATTTCTAAGAATCGATGATGATGATTTCTAAGAATCGAAAGTTGATTTCCCAAAAACGAATAGCGACTTCTAAGAATCAAAAGTTAATTTCCTAGAATTGAACGGAGATTTCTTAGAAACGAATGGCGATTTCTAAGAATCGATGGTGATTTCTAAGAATCGAGGGTGATTTCTAAGAATCGATGATAATTTCTAAGAATTGATGATGATTTCTAAGAATCGATGATGCTTTCTAAGAATTGATGATTTCTAAGAATCGATTATGCTTTCTAAGAATCGATGATGATTTCTAAGAATTGATGATGATTTCTAGGAATCGATGATGCTTTCTAAGAATCGAGGGTGATTTCTAAGAATCGATGATGATTTCTAAGAATCGATGATGCTTTCTAAGAATCGATGATGATTTCTAAGAATCGATGGTGATTTCTAGTGTTTAAATAAAGACACCTAAGAATCAAAAGGCTGCTTATAAAAACCTAAAATTTTCTAGATCTGTGTAGTCAGCAATGCTTTTAGTATTGTTGGACCAGATTGTCCACATTGCTCTTTCCTCGCCAGTCTCGGTGTACAGCCGGCCTCTGCCAGACGCTGGCGGCTGGTTCGACCTGGTGACCACGGACCCCGGCCGCAGCGGCCAGGTCGTCAGTCGACGGTTCAGCCGGCCGGCCGGAGCCCGCCTGCAGCACGTGTCCCACTCGCAGCTGCTGACTTTCCCCGGCGCCCGGCTGGCGCTGCAGCTGTTCTCCGCCGCGCTGCACGAGCGCCAGATCGCGCTGGTCAGCGCCAACCCGCGCCGCCTCAGCCAGTGCGTGCAGGCCCTGGCCGGCCTGCTGTACCCGCTCCGGTGGCAGCACACCCTGGTGCCCGTCGTGCCCGCCGATATGTTGCGAATTGTCTGTTCGCCAACGCCTTTCATTTTGGGCGTCCTGGCAGAGCACCTGCCCCAGGTGGGCCTCATTTACACTGGTCTCTTGGTGTCGGAGATCTCAAGGGCTTACTTACGAGTAGATCAGCCCAGAAATTTTCTGAGAATCTCACGGGAGATTTTCTTAGAATAGAATCTCAGAGAGTCTTAGAATATAATTTCGTAGATTTTCTTAGAATCTCCTCTCGGAGAGTTTCTTAGAATCTCATCCTGAAGAGTTTCTTAGAATCTTATCTCGGAGAGTTTCTTAGAATCTCATCCTGAAGAGTTTCTTAGAATCTTATCTCGGAGAGTTTCTTAGAATCTTATCTCGGAGAGTTTCTTAGAATCTCATCTTGAAGAGTTTCTTAGAATCTCCTCTCGGAGAGTTTCTTAGAATCTCATCTCGGAGAGTTTCTTAGAATCTCATCTCAAATAGTTTCTTAGAGTCTCCTCTCGTATAGTTTCTTAGAATATCATCTCGAATAGTTTCTTAGAATCTCCTCTCGTATAGTTTCTTAGAATCTCATCTTGGAGAGTTTCTTAGAATCTCCTCTCGTGTAGTTTCTTAGAATCTCATCTCGAATAGTTTCTTAGAATCTCCTCTCGGATAGTTTCCTAGAATCTCATCTCGGAGAGTTTCTTAGAATCTCGCCCCCGGAAAACTTCTCGGTATCTCACCCGAAGATTTTCAAAGAATATTTCACCCGCAGGTTTTCCTTGTATGTCAAATTCTCGACATTTACTGATCCCCGACTCTCCGCGGCCCTGCAGGTGCTTCAAGACGACCTGGACCCGGACGTGTTCATCGTCAGCCTTGACGACGCGCGCATCGTCCGACAGCGCGGTGACGAGTCGCGCCTCTTGCCGCGCAAGCTGCGCCGCGCCTGCCTGGCCAGCCTGGCCGCCTCCCGCCGCCTCGAGGCCACCCGGCGCGCCGCTGAGCTCCTGGTTGTCCGCACCTTCCTCCAGCTGTTCGTCGTGGCCGTCGGGCACTACGCCGATCACGTGACCATCGGCCGGACCGACGGGAGGCGCCGCTTTGACCGAGAGTCGTTCTGCTCGGCGCCGCGCTCGCGTGGCCTCCGCGCCCTCCTGCGCGTCCTGGCCGTCACTGGCAATTTCCACGTGTTCATCAGCGACGTCCTGGACGGCAGCGCCTACGCGGCCAGCAAGCTGACGGTGAGCACCGTGCTGCGCGACTTCGACCAGGCTGTGCGCGACTTCCGCGCCGACGCTCAGCGCCGAGGCGGCGCCGGCGCCAGCGGACTTTTGAGCAGCCTCAGGCGTCAGGTCCGCCGCCTGCTGTCTGGCGAAGACGATCGTCGGGGTCGTCGACGGAGCCGCGGTCGGAGCCGCACAGCCGCAGGCTACTCGGCTGCGTCCGCGACAGCGCCGCTGAGCAGCTCCTACCCGGCCAGGCCGAGCGGCTCGCTGCGCTCCTGGGGCCAGCCAGCGCTGCCGCCGCGGCGCTGAGGCACAACTGGGGGAGTCGGCGCTCACTACTCGCTCATGGATCCACTGTCGTTGACCCATTTCAAAGACCTTGATCCAATGGTGTTGACCCACTTATGAGCCCGAAGTCTTGACCAGGCAGTGTTGACCCACTTTTGTAGGCCTTGACCCAGCAGTGTTGGCCCATTCATAGGCCTTGACCCAGCGGTTTTGACCCATTCATAGGCCCTGACCCACCGGTGTTGACCCATTCATAGACCTTGACCTAGCGGTGTTGACCTATTCATTGGCCTTGACCCAAAATTGTTGACCCATTCATAGGCCTTGACCTAGCGGTTTTGACCCATTCATAGGCCTTGACCTAGCGGCTTTGACCCATTCAAAGGCCTTGACCCAGTGGTGTTGACCCATTCATAGGCCTTGACCCAGCGGTGTTGACCCATTCATTGGCCTTGACCCAAAATTGTTGACCCATTCATAGGCCTTGACCTAGCGGTTTTGACCCATTCATAGGCTTTGACCTAGCGGTTTTGACCCATTCATTGGCCTTGACCCAGAATTGTTTACCCATTCATAGACCTTGACCCAGCGGTGTTGACCCATTCATAGGCCTTGACCCAGCGGTGTTGACCCATTCATAGGCCTTGACCTAGCGGTTTTGACCCATTCATAGGCCTTGACCTAGCGGTTTTGACCCATTCATAGGCCTTGACCCAGCGGTGTTGACCCATTCATAGGCCTTGACCTAGCGGTTTTGACCCATTCATAGGCTTTGACCTAGCGGTTTTGACCCATTCATTGGCCTTGACCCAGAATTGTTTACCCATTCATAGACCTTGACCCAGCGGTGTTGACCCATTCATAGGCCTTGACCCAGCGGTGTTGACCCATTCATAGGCCTTGACCTAGCGGTTTTGACCCATTCATAGGCCTTGACCTAGCGGTTTTGACCCATTCATAGGCCTTGACCCAGCGGTGTTGACCCATTCATAGGCCTTGACCCAGCGGTGTTGACCCATTCATAGGCCTTGACCTAGCGGTTTTGACCCATTCATAGGCCTTGACCTAGCGGTTTTGACCCATTCATAGGCCTTGACCCAGCGGTGTTGACCCATTCATATGCCTTGACCCTCTGACCCAGAGGCAGTGACCCATTCGTTGGCTCTGAACCATCAGCTTGCTAGCGGCGGGGCCCACAGTGCATGATTGCGCAATCAGTCCCCGCTTGTCATTGATGATAATTGCTAATCTGCATTCACCAGTCAGTAATCAGTTATAATCATTTTCTATTCGAAACTCTCGTATCCAGCATTCCACCTCCAGTCTCTTGTCCGAGTCTTTCCAGCTGCTATTTTATTGCCTTGATAATCTTATCTAATCCCCAAGATGTACTCTTCTTTTGCTACTCTGTACTTTTGCGTTTCTGTGTTTAGCTCTGCCAGTCCTGTTTGTACAGATCTTCGAGTCTAACATTCCTTGCTAATTTTTTGTGCTAATTATAATAATAAATTAATTATTCATGCTCGATTTTACTGGATTTTGTCCGTTGCTATGGCGACGGAAAGAAAACGGTGCGTTGCTTATGGAAACATTCATAGGGCTTGGTTCGCCTATTACATGTAAACTGTACGAATGAATAGAATGGATTGCTAAACTAGCCAACATGATAAAGGAATAGAATGGATTGCTAATCTAGCCAACATGAATAAAGGAATAGAATGGATTGCTAAACTAGCCAACATGATAAAGGAATAGAATGGATTGCTAATCTAGCCAACATGAATAAAGGAATAGAATGGATTGCTAAACTAGCCAACATGAATAAAGGAATAGAATGGATTGCTAATCTAGCCAACATGAATAAAGGAATAGAATGGATTGCTAATCTAGCCAACATGATAAATGAATAGAATGGATTGCTAATCTAGCCAACATGATAAAGGAATAGAATGGATTGCTAATCTAGCCAACATGAATAAAGGAATAGAATGGATTGCTAATCTAGCCAACATGAATAAAGGAATAGAATGGATTGCTAAACTAGCCAACATGATAAATGAATAGAATGGATTGCTAATCTAGCCAACATGATAAAGGAATAGAATGGATTGCTAATCTAGCCAACATGAATAAAGGAATAGAATGGATTGCTAAACTAGCCAACATGAATAAAGGAATAGAATGGATTGCTAATCTAGCCAACATGATAAAGGAATAGAATGGATTGCTAATCTAGCCAACATGAATAAAGGAATAGAATGGATTGCTAATCTAGCCAACATGAATAAAGGAATAGAATGGATTGCTAAACTAGCCAACATGAATAAAGGAATAGAATGGATTGCTAATCTAGCCAACATGAATAAAGGAATAGAATGGATTGCTAAACTAGCCAACATGATAAAGGAATAGAATGGATTGCTAGTCTAGCCAACATGATAAAGGAATAGAATGGATTGCTAATCTAGCCAACATGTATGAAGGAATAGAATGGATTGCTAATCTAGCCAACATGGATGAAGGAATAGAATGGATTGCTAAACTAGCCAACATGAATAAAGGAATAGAATGGATTGCTAATCTAGCCAACATGAATAAAGGAATAGAATGGATTGCTAAACTAGCCAACATGATAAAGGAATAGAATGGATTGCTAATCTAGCCAACATGGATGAAGGAATAGAATGGATTGCTAATCTAGCCAACATGATAAAGGAATAGAATGGATTGCTAATCTAGCCAACATGAATAAAGGAATAGAATGGATTGCTAAACTAGCCAACATGATAAAGGAATAGAATGGATTGCTAGTCTAGCCAACATGATAAAGGAATAGAATGGATTGCTAATCTAGCCAACATGTATGAAGGAATAGAATGGATTGCTAATCTAGCCAACATGTATGAAGGAATAGAATGGATTGCTAATCTAGCCAACATGTATGAAGGAATAGAATGGATTGCTAATCTAGCCAACATGTATGAAGGAATAGAATGGATTGCTAATCTAGCCAACATGTATGAAGGAATAGAATGGATTGCTAATCTAGCCAACATGTATGAAGGAATAGAATGGATTGCTAGTCTAGCCCACATGTATGAAGGAATAGAATGGATTGCTAGTCTAGCTCTAAATGATTGAAGAAAAATAGTATGAATTGAAATCTATAACTAATTTTACTTTTATCAGGGTATTAAAAGAGATGAGTGAGGCTGCGAGAGTTACTTATTTTTCTATAGGCAAATAATTTGTTATCAAATTTACTTGATAAGTTTATCTATATATTTAATTGGTTTACAAAACACGTTTGCGGCAACGAATGCAGCCGAAGCGGCCGTTCCTCCATCAAAGACAGTAACATAGCATTCAACAGTAGCTTGAAGCAATTAAAGCAAATCGGCTTTGCTGAGCTCAAGTCTGCAGAAATCTCAGGTCTTCCGCCTGGTGATGTGGTCGTAGATCACAATCTGCGTGTACTTCGGCGACTCAATGATAGTTCGAGTAGAATTGTCGCCTGGGTTGCTGGCCTGAATTTCAATTGGTTGCGTTTTAATTTAAACACTAATCATACTACTGACTACTTAGTGATTGAAAAAAAACTCACGTTCGGATCTACGTTGAGAATTTTTCTGTCTCGCTTGTTTTTAAACAGCAGGCCCGAGGCGTTGTCCGCAATCACCGAGTAGTTTTGCGTCGGCGTTGAGGACACGTTGTGGGTCTCCCAGTTGTAGAAGCTGCGGGGTTATCCAGTTGTGGCACTTTGTAAACTTACGAGTGTTTGTGTAAGAAGTAGAGAGCCAGAATGCTATTTAGACGGTGAGGGAGGAGGGGCAGGAAGTGAAGGAGGGCCAGGGAGTGAGGAGGGGCAGGGAGTCAAGTGTGGCAGGGAGTGAGGAGGGACAGGAAGTGAAGTGGGGCAGGGAGTGAGGTCAAGCAGGGAATGAGGTGGGGCAGAGAGTGAGGAGGGGCAGGGAGTCAAGTGGGGCAGGGAGTGGGGCAGGGAGTGCGGAGGGGCAGGGAGTGAGGAGGGCAGGCAGTGAGGAGGGGCAGGGAGTGAGGACGGGCAGGGAGTGGGGGCAGTGAGTGAGGTCGGGCAGGGAGTGCGGAGGGGCAGGGAGTGAGGAGGGGCAGGGAGTGAGGAGGGGCAGGGAGTGAGGACGGGCAGGGAGTGGGGGCAGTGAGTGAGGTCGGGCAGGGAGTGGGGGCAGGGAGTGCGGAGGGGCAGGGAGTGAGGAGGGGCAGGGAGTGAGGAGGGGCAGGGAGTGAGGACGGGCAGGGAGTGGGGCAGTGAGTGAGGTCGGGCAGGGAGTGGGGGCAGGGAGTGCGGAGGGGCAGGGAGTGAGGAGGGGCAGGGAGTGAGGACGGGGCAGGGAGTGAGGAGGGCAAGGGAGTGAGGAGGGGCAGAAAGTGAAGAGGGGCAGGAAGTGAGGAGTGGCAGGGCAGAGCCAAACGTTCTGCCGCCTCATCACCTCAGATCTGACGGCCTTGGCAGGAGCCGCCGGCGCTCATTAAAGTAGGGCTCGAAGTCCTCCATTTTGAGCCGGTGAGCATAATCGATATAACCGGAGATCTCCTGGCCCTTGTTGTTCTTGTCTCGTAGAAAAATAATTGTCTGTTAAAGACGGAGGGTTGGCAATCGTAAATTCATGTGCAATATGAAATTACGCAAGCCATCGCTGCACCGGTACTTACCGTCATCTTTCCGCTCCTGTTGGCCTCCTCGCGATTGGCCAGAGCCTTGAGGAAGGGGTCCTTGAACTCCTTGCCCGAGCTGGACAGAGCCCTGGAAGAGATGGCAAAAAATAAATAAGTGGCTGTGGTCACGTGATGTAGCAAGTAGAAATTTTTCTCGCCAGAAAGAAACGAACTAGTTGTACGAGCAGTTTACGAAAAACTGAGAAGTACATTTTCATGTATCCAAGGAATAGCGGGTAACTACGTCGGTACAATTTGAGGAAATTGAAACAAAATTGCTACAGAAAAGTAACAGAAAGATTTAACAAGCCATTAATTCTATTTCTACAGGTCTGCTACGAAATGGCTTTATAAATGTTGAATAAACATTGTGGCTTATCGATTTCTAATTTATGGTTTGGGATGCCGCTACAGCCGCTATTTAATATTACCTGTACATATACAGTTTAGGAAAAACAAAAACTTTAAGAATTCAAACAAATTTTTGAACAAATAATTTTTTCGACTTCTTCTTTCGCAATCAATGCAACAAATGATTATATAAGAACAGTAAGTGTATTTGTTGTCAGCTACAGTTGAAGGAATATATGATACGCAAATTAGAAGGCAAAAATGCTGAAAAGAATTTCAGCTGCTTTACTACTGTCAGTAGTGTGCACTTACACATGCTCCTCTCTTGAAAGTGAAGGAAAAAGTTATTCGCATTAATTTGGTTTTTAATTATCTCCGTCATAAGGTGGAAAACTTCGCATTGTTCTAACTGGGTAGCTTCCCGTGTCTAGCGACTGAATAGATTTCTGATCTAGCCCACATGCATGAAGGATTAGAATGGATTACTGATCTAGCCAATGTCGATGAAGGAATAGAATGGATTGCTAATCTAGCAAATATGGATGAAGGAATAGAATTGATTGCTAATCTAGCAAATATGGATGAAGGAATAGAATGGATTGCTAATCTAGCCAACATGGATGAAGGAATAGAATGGATTGCTAATCTAGCCTACATGGATGAATGAATAGAATGGATTGCTAATCTAGCCAACATGGATGAATGAATAGAATGGATTGCTAATCTAGCCAGTGTCGATGAAGGAATAGAATGGATTGCTAATCTAGCCAGTGTCGATGAAGGAATAGAATGGATTGCTTATCTAGCCAACATGGATGAAGGAATAGAATGGATTGCTAATCTAGCCAACATGGATGAAGGAATAGAATGGATTGCTAATCTAGCCAACATGGATGAAGGAATAGAATGGATTGCTAATCTAGCCAACATGGATGCAGGAATAGAATGGATTGCTAATCTAGCCAACATGGATGAAGGAATAGAATGGATTGCTAATCTAGCCAACATGGATGCAGGAATAGAATGGATTGCTAATCTAGCCGACATGGATGCAGGAATAGAATGGATTGCTAATCTAGCCAACATGGATGAAGGAATAGAATGGATTGCTAATCGAGCCAACATGGATGAAGGAATAGAATGGATTGCTAATCTAGCCGACATGGATGAAGGAATATAATGGATTGCTAATCTAGCCGACATGGATGAAGGAATAGAATGGATTGCTAATCTAGCCGACATGGATGCAGGAATAGAATGGATTGCTAATCTAGCCAACATGGATGAAGGAATAGAATGGATTGCTAATCTAGCCAACATGGATGAAGGAATAGAAAGGATTGCTAATCTAGCCGACATGGATGAAGGAATAGAATGGATTGCTAATCTAGCCGACATGGATGAAGGAATAGAATGGATTGCTAATCTAGCCGACATGGATGCAGGAATAGAATGGATTGCTAATCTAGCCAACATGGATGAAGGAATAGAATGGATTGCTAATCTAGCCAACATGGATGAAGGAATAGAATGGATTGCTAATCTAGCCGACATGGATGAAGGAATAGAATGGATTGCTAATCTAGCCGACATGGATGAAGGAATAGAATGGATTGCTAATCTAGCCGACATGGATGCAGGAATAGAATGGATTGCTAATCTAGCCGACATGGATGCAGGAATAGAATGGATTGCTAATCTAGCCAACATGGATGAAGGAATAGAATGGATTGCTAATCTAGCCGACATGGATGAAGGAATAGAATGGATTGCTAATCTAGCCGACATGGATGAAGGAATAGAATGGATTGCTAATCTAGCCGACATGGATGCAGGAATAGAATGGATTGCTAATCTGGCCGACATGGATGCAGGAATAGAATGGATTGCTAATCTAGCCGATATGGATGAAGGAATATACTGAACTGCCAGATTGGCGAAATTTGATGGGGTAATGCCTAATGTGTCCGAAGCAATGGTAATGCTATTGTACAAATTATTCCATATTCCAAAGCAATTAGAAACCCACATACTTTAAACTGATTTCGAAATTCGCAAATAGAAAAATCTCTGCTTAATAAAGAAGAAATGACGGGGCGAAAGTGCTTCACAAAAATGGCGCCCAAAGACCACTCTAGTACACTACTTTAATACAACGGTGTCCTTGAGGGCACACATGGACTCACTTCTGCTGCGTCTGCTTCGATAGCTTGGCAGCCTCGGCGGCCTCCTTCCTAGCCGCGAATTCCTCCCGCTTGAGGACCTCGCCGCTGCCGCGGTAGCCGAGTTCCACAAGTTGGCGAGCCAGCTCCTCATCCTTCGGTTTGAGTAGATATGATTTGCCGTTTGAACTTCTTGAACTTTGCCGAAGATTGAAAGTTTTAAATAAAAGACTGCTATTTAACTAACCTCAAGGTAGTGCAGGTCCAAAGGAGTGACCTGGCTGTCTAGAAAGTCCTCATAGGTGTTGAACTCTGTCACAATGCTGTCCGCACCACCAACTGCTTCGTCTTCCATTGCTTACTGAAAAGATCACGTTTTTCTGTTTTGATTTTTTTAAATTCAGCAAGAAACATTGAAATCTCATTTTGGCTGCATGGCTTATTGAAAAAAGTATCCATTGTGTGAATTTTTTAAGAAAAAACTTTCTATTGTCTTTTTATGTGCTGTATGGCATTAAATTTGCTTTCTTCCAAACTAAAAGTCAACCAGATAAAGTCAGAGTTTGATGCTTTTTAAGATTAATGAGAAAAACTATAATAGTAGCTGAATTGCTTCTTTTTTATGAATTATTTTTAAGAGCTATTATCTATAAATTAAAGTAAGAACTATCTTACAAATTTTACTAAAGTGCAACATGCTTATATATTATGTTATAATATAACCTTATGTGATTAAATATTCGCTATGTATTTTCATTGATATCCTCCATATTGCGAGAGAGTACTAATTCTGCCTATTCAGGATAAAATGTATATCTCGTTTTCTTATTTCGAAAAATTCGTTGTCTTTTTACAAATAACTCGTAATCTCACAGTGTGAGTGAAAACTTGAAAGGCTGCGATAAAATTGATTGAAGTAGTAAAAAATAAGACCGTGCCTAATAATAATATAGCTAACACATTTCTCGAGGTTGGTAATCGACGAAATTATTAAGTACGCTTGTAAAAACATTTTAGGTTTAAAAACATTTATTTTCCTAACAATTAAAAACGAACATATTGCAAAAATACGCATGTCATTGCTTTTTAAATAGTGAGGCGTACTTGGAAACGAATTTGCTACTTAGTATAATAAAGTTTTATGTAGCTTTTATTATTAGACCTAAACTCTGAGAGTAATACATAGTTTAGAAGTAATATTAACCCATGAAAACGTGTTTTTTAGTTTTTCTTTTTTACGAAACTTAGATACAGATCCACGTTGGCCTTTAAAGCTAAATTTTTTTCGAAATAGTCACTTTTCTGTTCTGAAACCATAAAATAATAAGGGTTTGAGCAGTTCAATAATGACAACTAACATTATGATGATTGATATTTTGTACACAAATAATGAAATACATTATTGCATTCTTTTAAATGCAAATCACAAAGCAACTTGAAGTTTGCGTATAAAAAAGGGTCTATAAAATTGCAAAATTAAAAACTATTATCTCTATTTTTATTGTTTATGTAAATCAAGGGTAAAATAGCTGATAAATCATAAGCTTAACTGGCATAATTTTATTTGTATTTTAAGTATTAAATACTTTTAATACCTCTATAAAGCATTTCTGCCAATAAGTTTGTTTTAGTTTGCACTTGGAATTACGTTTAAACGTCATCTGCTGACGATTGTTCAAGGAATATTCAAAAGCCTTCCAGCGACTTATACTAATGATACTAAGTATATAAACGTATATAGGTTGGGTGAGTTTAGAAAGAATATGAGAGAATAATACTGATAATACAGAAAGAGTATAGCATACGTGCTCGTACGTGCATGTGCAAGAATAAACATGAGTAGCGTGTGGAACTGGGTTGGATCAAGAATTTCAACATCCTTTAGCTACTTTCTTGAGTTATTCGGATTAAAAAATAAAAACGGTACGTTTCTAGTCATCGGCCTGGATAATGCCGGAAAAACGACTCTTTTGCGAAGGCTGAAAGAAGGCACTATGGGCACGCCGGTACCGACCTGGTATTCGTCGAAGTATGAATTCTCCTTTGGTGGCATCTACTTCACAGCTTTTGATGTCGGGGGACATGAACAAGTGAGAAAGGTTTGGCGAACCTATTTTCCAGCAGTGGATGCGATCATTTTTATTGTTGACGCCTCTGACCATCAAAGGTGCGTACATGTTTACATGGACAACCGTGTGTACAACGGTTAAAGCTAATTAAATCGCGAATGTAAAGTAATAATTTTCTTTTGAAAAACCCCCGAATCGCACCAATTCCAAAAGGTTCTCCGAGGCGCGCGCCGAGCTCGACTCGCTATTGTCCGACATCTCGATCCCAGCTGACGCGCCGCTGCTGCTGCTGGGCAATAAGATCGACCGGCCGACAGCAGCGTCAGAGGAGGATCTGCGTCGCTGGCTTGGCGTGCAGCACCGGACAACTGGGAAGCAGCTGGCTCAGGCTGGCGCCGCTGCGGGCATCGAGTTCCAGTCTAGGCCAATGGAACTGTTCATGTGCTCCGTTCTGCAGCAACAGGGTACGGGGAAGCGTTTCGATGGCTGACCAGTCACATGCGCTAATCCAGAGACGAAGGCGACTAATCCATAGTGACCTACATGTAATATGCTCCATGCGTATGCACGTTTTATTTGAGATCCTTTAGTTGCTAACGTAGCTGTTGTATTGCCCCAAAATGCACATACATGTAATTTGTAATTTGCTAGCTTGTAAACGAGAGGCGTCTATAAATTATAATGGTACTTCAGTAGCAATCAGTAGCATTTAGACTCAATTGTAATTTAGAATCTGCAAATTTTGTAGTACACCTAAGCAAGAACCTAAGAAAAACAAATTACAGGCCTAAAATTTGCATTGCGGGCGTTTGGATGATGTAGAACGTAGAAATGACACAATCGGATATATCGTCTAAAAATTGCTATCTGGGGGGATGCTTGCTATCTGGGGGATGCTTGCTATGTGGGGGGATGCTTGCTATCTGGGGGGATGCTTGCTATCTGGGAGGATGCTTGCTATCTGGGAGGATGCTTGCTATCTGGGGGATGCTTGCTATCTGGGGGATGCTTGCTATCTGGGGATGCTTGCTATCTGGGGGATGCTTGCTATCTGGGAGGATGCTTACTATCTGGGGGATGCTTGCTATCTGGGAGGATGCTTGCTATCTGGGGGATGCTTGCTATCTGGGGGATGCTTGCTATCTGGGGGATGCTTGCTATCTGGGGGATGCTTGCTATCTGGGGGATGCTTGCTATCTGGGGGGATGCTTGCTATCTGGGGGATGCTTGCTATCTGGGGGATGCTTGCTATCTGGGGATGCTTGCTATCTGGGGGATGCTTGCTATCTGGGGGATGCTTGCTATCTGGGGGATGCTTGCTATCTGGGGGATGCTTGCTATCTGGGGGATGCTTGCTATCTGGGGGATGCTTGCTATCTGGGGGATGCTTGCTATCTGGGAGGATGCTTGCTATCTGGGGGATGCTTACTATCTGGGAGGATGCTTGCTATCTGGGGGATGCTTGCTATCTGGGGGATGCTTACTTCTGGGGGATGCTTGCTATCTGGGGGATGCTTGCTATCTGGGGGATGCTTGCTATCTGGGGGATGCTTACTATCTGGGGGATGCTTGCTATCTGGGGGATGCTTACTATCTGGGAGGATGCTTGCTATCTGGGTGGATGCTTACTATCTGGGGGATGCTTGCTATCTGGGAGGATGCTTGCTATCTGGGGGGATGCTTGCTATCTGGGGGATGCTTGCTATCTGGGAGGATGCTTGCTATCTGGGTGGATGCTTACTATCTGGGGGGATGCTTGCTATCTGGGAGGATGCTTGCTATCTGGGTGGATGCTTGCTATCTGAGAGGATGCTTGCTATCTGGGGGATGCTTGCTATCTGGGGGATGCTTGCTATCTGGGGGATGCTTGCTATCTGGGTGGATGCTTGCTCTCTTGGGGATGTTTTCTATTTAGGGGGAATGTCTGTTATCTTCGTGAAACATTATGTTATTGTCTTTCTGTTGTTTAGAAAAAAAGAAAGAGCAGGGACTACTCAAACATGTTTGAGTAGTCCCTGAGAAAGAGATTCATAGTAAACATCTGTGTCCGTGACAATTGTACTCGAACAAGGTGATTTATAAAACTGAAGAAGGAATTGGTTCTTAAGAAAATGAGCTTTTTTAATTGTTTTCCATAAATAAGTTTTGCTCCTTGCTTATTGGGCGCCCCGAAGGGGGGCTCTAGATTGCTAGTCAAGTACAAAAAACTAATGACACGAAAACTCCCCTCAAAAATATGATCTATTCTACGAGCTAGATATGTACCACACTAAAATCTGACCAAACGTTAATCAATAAAACACCACAATATTTTATCCATCCCAACAATTCGAAAATAATTGGCTCAAATCAGATCTACTACTTAAAAGGCTAAAAAACTACACATAATTGAGCTTGAAAGAAAATACACCTACATCCTTTAAGCAACTAATTTTAAATAAACAATTCGAAAACATTTCTAAGCTCTCCGTTTGATTCAGTATATTGACAGCGCTGCCTCGATGAAGTCAGAAAGTTCTGAGAGTAGCGCGCGGGCTTTTGCGGCATGCGTTGTCAGGTAAATTGCGTCATACAAGTGATACATGCGGCTTGCAAAATAAGCATTGGATATAAGCTGTGACTCAAAGGTAATCGAGCGGCTCGAGAAAGAAGTGCGCGAGGACGAGCAGAATGTGCAAAATCTGCTAATAATCTCTTAGTAGCGAAATCTCTAGAGACGGCGAACCAGACGGCTCGAAATCTCCATAGGCAGAGGGTGCTGCTGTATTGTTTAATCAAAACTTCAGACTCGATTTTTAGCATCAATAATAAACATAATGATTAATAAAAAACCGTTTTCAATAGCATTGTGCGTAACCTTTTCACTAACCTCAGAAACGCATTATGCAACTGCTGATAAGGGTGCTGATAAGGGTAACAAAAGTGACTACTTTTCACACCTCTTACATGCTACTTGTCAGATGCTTTGAATCTGATAAACTTGCATCAAAGGAAACCATACCCCACTCACAGTTGCGGTTGACCTGGGGCCCGTGCTATAGAATACTCTTAACTCCTAAATCCTTAAGAGTGTCCTAACTCCTAGCTCCTAGCTGGCTTTTCTGTGCTATAGAATCAAGAGTAAATTTAAGAGCTAGGAGGCTCCTTAAGGACGTTAGGAGACTCCTGGGTGAATTTAGGAGACCTCTTTAGGGTTTGTCGCGTGCTATAGAATAAGGAGCGGAGCGTAGGAGCTAGGAGCTAGGAATTGCCGTTTAGGAGTGAGTTTTAGGAGTGCGTGTCCTATAGAAGGAGCGAAACTCATTTCTAGCTCCTAACTCCTAGTTAAGACTTCAAGGGCCAAATTTCACTCTTAGGTTATAGTAGGATCGTGTGATTCGTTTCTTTTTTCATGTTTTCGGACAGTGAGCTAGGCTCCGACGATGAGGGAGCTAATGATCGGCGACCCAGACAATTTAAGCAGAGGATTAACTTTTTTGAAGAATATAATACTGTGTCACGATTTCGGCTCAATGAGAATCAACTCTTGGCGACATTCAAGGATGACCTCTCTCCACATTTCAATCTTGAGTGCTTTTGTTATTGTTGGCGAAAAGGCACCGAAAAGGTACACGTCCTTTCGAGCCGCAATCGCTTTAAGAAACGCAACTTTTTGGTTTGCTTGCATTGTTTGAATTCACGAATTGCTCCTATAATTACTCCTTAAGGTGCGTACATTTAGGAGTTTAATTAGCACGTAGATTGGCAGACTCCTTAGCCAATCGCCTTACACTCCTTAGAACTCCTCCTCACTCCTATGCTGCACTCCTTAAAACAACTCCTAGCTCCTAACTCTTGATTCTTGAACTCTATAGCCCACAAAATCGATTCGCTCCTTGCTAGGAGCACTCCTGACTCCTAACTCCTTACTCTTTGCTCTTAAATCTATAGCATGGGCCCCTGGTCGTCAAAACTGCATATGAGCGTGTTTATGCTCCAATTAGTCGTGTCGTGTAAAACGAAGGGAAGTGACAGGCTATTTTTATATGCTATGCAATACAGTCGAGTATATTTGCAGTTGCTTTAAAAAAACAAATTAACGCACGCACAGCAGAGATTTTGAGTGACTAAAACAAAAAATCATAATATTGCTTTTAGTTTAGTAACAAGACCAAATACAGGCAGCGTAAAGAACCGAGTCCTTAAAGGGTGATGAGAACTGACCACGACCAGTTAAGATTCCGGGAGAAGATTCTGAGGGAGGGAGCGGAGGGGAAGATCAGATCGCACATTGATAAGAGATTCTCAAGTTTACATGTTCCATGAATGTTTGTTATTGTGTTCACAAGAAGTAATCAAGTCAAGCATTTACTTGAAGCAATTAGTACTTCAGTTAGATATAGAAACTCGCACAATGTCTTCAACAGTGATCGCCTTTGGCTGACTTCCAAATCGACTCAGTAGTTTAGCGGAAGCCGCCAGCGTTGCCAGAGTTGGTCTCGGCGGAGGCTGAGGATGGGGCTGAGACTCATGGTGCACCCCTGCGCACTCTCTGGCATTACTAGCCGGTTTTTCCGAGATGAAGCTGACTTCGGTTACGCGGCTATCATTGTGATCAAAGTTCTGCTGGTTGCTCTCATAGTCCACGTCGTCATCGATGGCGGCGCTCTCCAAGTCTGTGTTCGGCTTGGCCATGCTTGGTTGTGGCTTGGTGCTGGTGGACTTGGTTGTTCTGGTTCAAATTCCGATAAAATGCTGGATAAATTACCCCGCTCGATATCAGACTAGCCTATAGAGGATTCTTTCCTTCAAGGCCAATCGATATTAACAGGGGTGGGTGAACTGAAACGTGTACATTCTTGCAATGTACATCAAACGCACTAACCTTGGCCGTGAAAAGCGGCCTGTCCAACCGCCAAATTAGTTCAGTAGCTTGCTTAACCCGACTGACACGACGCCACCCCCCTACCCCCACCGAGAATGTACATGCAGAACTTTGTGTACATAGTCTGCGGTAAGGATTAATTTCCCTCAGAGCTATAAATAGAATCATTCACTTCAGTTGAACAACCCTTGACCTTGGCCTTGAGCCTTTGAGTAAAGACCATTTGCAAGCCATTTAACTTTCTTTAGAAGTGCAATAGCCCCAGTAATATTACATTAGATTCAGCAACATTGAAAACCGCCGCCCTAGACCCAGTGCACCTGAGTGAGAGTTGAAAACCTTCTGCCATATGCAGTTTAGTGAGCTGAAGTCGATCGCTCTGCCAATGCTCTAGGGTGTTGGTTTTCAATGTTGCTGAGTACGCTCGCATGTATGCCAAAATCTTTTAAAAGCTTTGAATAATAAATTTACTACTGCTTGTTTATTTTTTTGAGAAAACAAGGAACTATTCTCTTCAAAAACCATAAAGACAAGATAAAGGAAAATCGCAGAGGAGCAACAAAAAAAAACGCGCACCCAAAATGGCTTGAATTCTCTTTCAATCGCAGCATTATTACCATTTGTACTTCGAGTAAAAAAGTAAAAATGCTAATTACAAAAGCTGCAGTTTGACATGTCACGCTTGCTACTTGTTGTAAGTAGTGCAATATGGAAGGACAATTGAAGCGCTAGCTTATTACAGATACACAGAAAAATTTTACGGGGCACAATACTAAACAGACTACTAAAAGTATCAGTATATTCTGCGTGCATAATTTGATTTTTAAAGCAGATTTTAATCCAATTAAAAATACCAGTCACGGGTCTCAAATTCGACTAAACTCCTTCATTGAATTGATATAGGGATGGCGATTTTTCGAAAATAATTATTATAGCTCCTATCGAGGACCGACAATTTCCTAGGGGATCGAACCAGGCATGCCAAAGTCGAGAAGCTCACTGTCTCATAGAAGTTTTTGCATGATTAAAAATGCTAATTTCTGCTCCAGCAGAAAGAATTAAAATGAGTTGGTTGACTTTGCGGCAAAATAATTTTTTTCTCAAGCCGATATCATTTCTTCTTGCAGAAAATTTTTCAGAGAGAAAAAGCTTGAATTTGCTTTCAACACCGTGAGTATAACATCTTTTATTGTTTCTCCTGTCGGCTGCTCTTGCCCTGCCTCCCTCGCTACTGTCCATGGCTGAATCGGTGGACCTACTCTGGCCTCATTTGCCCAGCGTATAGATTGCAGTTGTCTATGGCCCAATCGATGGTGACCTCCTCTAGCCTCATTTGCCCAGCGTATAGATTGCAGTTGTCTATGGCCCAATCGATGGTGACCTCCTCTAGCCTCATTTGCCCAGCGTATAGATTGCAGTTGTCTATGGCCCAATCGATGGTGACCTCCTCTAGCCTCATTTGCCCAGCGTATACATTGCAGTTGTCTATGGCCTAATCGATGGTGACCTCCTCTAGCCTCATTTGCCCAGCGTATAGATTGCAGTTGTCTATGGCCCAATCGATGGTGACCTCCTCTAGCCTCATTTGCCCAGCGTATAGATTGCAGTTGTCTATGGCCCAATCGATGGTGACCTCCTCTAGCCTCATTTGCCCAGCGTATACATTGCAGTTGTCTATGGCCTAATCGATGGTGACCTCCTCTAGCCTCATTTGCCCAGCGTATAGATTGCAGTTGTCTATGGCCCAATCGATGGTGACCTCCTCTAGCCTCATTTGCCCAGCGTATAGATTGCAGTTGTCTATGGCCCAATCGATGGTGACCTCCTCTAGCCTCATTTGCCCAGCGTATACATTGCAGTTGTCTATGGCTCAATCGATGGTGACCTTCCCCGTCCTTGGCTTTGCCCCGGCTTGACAGTTCAAGAATGATCTAGCACAGAAAGTGAATAATCAAAATTTGCCAATAGATTTGACAACAGCTGCCTGACTGGCACTGCTTGGCTTGGTCTGTGACAGTGACAGACTACTTTTTGCTTTATGCAGCCTGACCGCTACCGCGCCACGCTGCTGGCGCTGTGGCAAGGTCTGTTGCGTCTGTTGCTTCTGCAGCTGTTGGGGTTGACTGTTCGACGAGCTAGCAGTTGATGGCCGACTCAGATGCAGATTCTCCGAGGATTTCGCGCTGGAGATTCCTGAATTTGCGTGCAGATTCAGTGCCGGCATGCTCCTAGTCCGGCTGCCCAGCTGCCCAGCCTTCTGCTGCCGCTCGACCAGGGTCGGCCTCGGCTGTCTGGGACGCGAGCTGCTGTCGTAGATCAGCTGGAATTCCTTTTGCTGTCCGGACAGTGGCAGAACTGGCTGACGGCGGAACACGCGGTCGAAAGCCTCGGCGGCGATGGCCAGGGCTTCGTGGACAACGCCAGGTATGATGGCTTCCTGGGTGGAGTTGTACAGGCCCAAGGCCGGAGTGGAGTTCAACTCCAGGAGCCACACCTGGATGGAGAGAAGCGATTGGAAGGCTTTTCAATGCTGGGTGGGCCGCATTTGTACAGTTGATGAGAATCTGCTACCTTCTATTCTTATATTTGTGCCCGTTTTGCTGAACCGTGGGCACACATGCGAGCAGGGGGACACGTACGCGGGCACACGCTAACATCATGTGTATGGTACAGTAGGCCCTGAATTTTCCATTACCTTCAGGCTACCGGACATTCCCCCTTGTCATTTCCCCTCCGGCATGCGTTTCCCCTTCGGCGTTTCCCCTTCCGCGTTTCCCCTTCCGCGTTTCCCTTCGAAATGAAAATTGACATGAAAGTGGAAGTGGCCGGGCACCTCCAGCCAGACGTGCTGGTAGGCAGCTGCCAACCGCCGGAACCGCTGGTCGCACGCCTTCCATATCCTGCGCTGGGCGGTTGGCTCTGCACCAGTTTTCGGACCGTTGATCGGCATGGTGATCAAACTGGAAGCGCCGGAGAGAAAACAGTGGAAGGGAATGTCGGAGGGGAAACGGCGGAGGGGAAACGGCGGAGGGGAAACGGCGGAGGGGAAACGGCGGAGGGGAAACGCCGGAGGGGAATTGCCGGAGGGGAAGTGCCGGAGGGGAAGTGCCGGAGTGGCAATCTACTACTGTCCGGAGTGGAAGTGCCGGAGTGGCAATCTACTACTGTCCGGAGGGGAAGTGCCGGAGTGGAAACACCGGAGGGGAAATGACGGAGGGGACGTGAATGACTCGACAAGCGCGAGGCTAATTTGCGTGCCGGGACTCCAAAACTATTGTGAATCCGGGTACTCTGGCACAAGAGTCATACACGGTACGGTGCGATAACAAGCAATCCAGGGATTAAAGAAGACAAGATCTGAGCAAGAAGTATGCAGCAGGTGGACGCACCTTGCCGGATTCCTCCACCAGAAAATCGCAGCCAAACAGCTCAAAGCAGCCGCAGGCGGTGGCCAGCTTTGGTCGAGTCGCCGCGACAAGGTGCGCCAGCGCCTGACGGATGCTGACCTGCATCCCGGAGATGGCGAAGTCCTTGTCCAGTCCTAACTGTTCGCAGTGCTCGTTGATGTGGCAATTCAGCCTGTCGATTGACCAGATTGTCTCCTCCCGGGCCGCATCGTAGGCGGAGTCCTTCTGCTGCACGGCTTGATTGGTCAGGTGCAAGCAGAGATCGTCGCTTTTCAGGTCGAAGTCGCGGCAGGTGAGTCGGGCGTAGCCGGGGTGGTAGAAGGCCAGGCAGTTGAGGTTTAGCGTGGCCAGCACCAGCAGGTAGACGCGCAGGTCGAATTTCTTACCGGCCAGCAGCAGCGGCCGCTCGATGTACTTTTGAATGACCCAGTCGCGTCGCGGCTCGCCGTTCGTGCGCTCGTCGTTGAACAGATTACGGAAGTCAAGCTCGGCGCGCACCAGCTTGATGCCTTCGCCTCGGTTCAGCGTTGCGGGCTTGCAGATCCACAGGCTGCCGGACTCCGAGCTCATCCGGCGAAGGAACTGCAGCCTCTGCATCGCGGTGCGCAACACAAAGGTCGCCGGCAGGACGGCGTCGGCCGTTAGGCGGGGATGATCGCGGCAGCGGCACTGCGGCGCAGCGTCCTGAGCTCTGAGAGTCTCCGGTAGGAGCAGCTTGTTGGTCAGGCAGCGGGTGCCGGGCAGGCGGCTGATGATGTGCTGCCCGGGCCGCATCTTGCGGATGAACAGGTCGGCCTGGCAGCCGTTGCACCAGATCAGAGTGAGCGGCGGCGCCGCCTTCGGCTGCTGCGTCTGCGGCGACGAGAGAATGGCCGAGTCGGCCGCCTCTGGCCAGTTTAAGCGCCGCATCACCTCGCGGATTCTGCAGAGAGTCGCATGATTGAACCGCTCTTAAGCTTTGCACTGTCTGGAGAAACCAAACGCAGAGGTCAACTTCTTTTTAGAAAATTTCTGGAGACAATTCGAATATTTCGGGACTGGGTGCAATCAAACTAGTTAAGCACGGGTTTGACCAAGGACTACTAAGTAGGAATGGCACAGCTCGACTCATTGGTTTTATTAATCTATTTTATCATTCTTAGCTGATGACTGTAACAAAATTTGTTTTAGAGTGACGTCATTCAGAGTGACGTCAAATTTCACGACAGCGCATCAAAGGCGATGGGTCACTTTCCTGACTCGTGCTCACATTTTTGCTCCGTACTGCGTGGCCAGGTAGCAGGAACAGGTGCGGCGTCCGCTGGCACCGCGACTGCTCCGAGGCGTCTTCCCGGCCATCGGCCGGTTTCTACCGGTGGACAGCCGGGTCAGCGGCTCTGCGGCGCCCTCGTCCTCCATGGCGTGAAGAGGCAGAATCTCTTCACTGCTCACTTAACTCAATTGGCCCTCTCTGAGTTCTGTCCAAGGCCTGTCACTTGTTGTAAACTTTAAGTATGCAGTGGGTTCCCACCCTCTTATCTATTCTTTCTCCTGTTAGTCAGTTCCCTTCTCATTTTGGTGGGGATTACTTAGCGAGGCGGAGTGACTGTGCGGGGGGCGGCTTTCGGATTGGCCTGCGAAAGAAGACAGAGAGCCAGGGAGAGATCAGAAGGGGGAGTTTCAGTGGGGGGCAGAGAAAATGACAAGACGCGCAGGCTTTGGCTCTCACAAGCGCTGCCCAGACATGCAGATATTTGAGATCGAAGCCAACCGGCTGCTCAAAATGGAAGGGCAGACATTTCACAGGGCAGTTTTTTACTGTCGCCATTCCCTAAGCAAGCGATCCGGCAGAGCCAGAGCACCAGAAACCAGACAAACTTGCTCAGAAGAATGAGCTGAGCCAGCTCAGGCGTTGCCGGGCAGGCGGTAGGATAATTATCCCAATGCCAGCTGTCTCAAGAATCTGCAGAATTCAGAGCGATTCGTTGTAAACCCTCGAGGGGGGGGGGGTTCGCTAAGATCTTTGAATTTTTTGTCAACCCTTAGTTTACCAAGATAACGCTAGCGAATCTTCACTTGCTACTGGTAGTAGTGTAGCTAGGACGCAGCTTTTGACAAGCAGATTTTATTCCTTATAACTTTTTTTATAACTACGTGCTTAGCTCGTAAAGTCCCGAAGGGTCCCATCGGACTGACTTCAAAGCACTGAAATTGGATGATGAAGTACGCAGATTTTTTATAGTCTACAATATCTCTTTAAGGCCTGTAACATCTCTTTTAGGTCTCAAATGCTACATCCCCTCTTGGAATGAAAATAGGTGAATTAATAGTTATGCAATGAATTAGTGACCCCAAGCTTACTTCCAGATACATTTTTACACTCTGTAGTTGCATTGAAAAGTGCACTATGGAAATATTGTAACCATGCTGGACTCAGATGAGGCAATCCTCACTGATACCCGTTGCTGCCGTCAACCTGACGTGCTTTTCCTGCTCACCTCGACTGAGGGTTCACTCATCAGAATTCCGACAAGCTTTTGAAAGGCGCGCTGGCCAAGGTAATTCCGGATTATAGAATGGGAGTGGAAGGTTTGGGATAAAATCACGGGAGAACTTCGTAGGTGTTAGAAAACATGATAGCTTATAGAGAGAGGAGAGCATGCAGAGAGAAGACGGAGAAACGAAGATTGGAATCGTAAAAGATTCGATAAAATCAGTTAAAATTTGTTGCCATGGTAACCAGCTGGGGGATTTCGAAGAAAATACACTATTATTTGTTCCGTCAATTGATCCTTAAGCAACTCGACGACTGTCTTAGTCTCTGAATTGAGTTCCATAGACTCACCCGGGCCATGATGAACATGGGAACTGCTACCTGTTTCCTTTCCCTTCTCTCTCTCCCTCTTTCCAGCTTTTTTCTGCATAGCAACAGGCATAGCAACAGGCCCGTCGTCTCCAAGCGCCCTGCCAGCTCAAAAGTAACTGAAAACTGTTGGTGGCTGCACAGCCAGACTCAGCCTGAGTACTCTGGGCTATTATTTTCTTTCCAGCCTCCGCCCCCTCCATCTCTCTCTCTCTCTTTGTCGCTGAGTCTACTAAAAAGTTCCTTCGGGTTTTGGAATCTGTATTTTTTTGTCTGGTCACTAAAGATCTTCTCGCCGACTTGGTGCAGTGCGGCTGAGAGAGAGAGAGAGAGAGAGAGAGAGAGAGAGAGAGAGAGAGAGAGAGAGAGAGAGGAGAGAGAGAGACTGACCTATTTTTAATCGCATACAATCGCTTGCCCTCCCCATACAAGCTTTTCTCTTCTTGCGTTACTTTGCTGCTGGGGCCCGGGGCTGTCTGTCTTTGCCCAGAGAGGACAGAGGAGAGAGAGAGGGTGATGAGGGAGAGAGGCTGCTGGGGAGCCAATAGAAGAAGAGGTTTCCTAGCCGAGGGTTGGACACTGGTAGTGAAAGACTGAGAGATGAGAGATGAGGGAGGCGGCTGGGCGCCAGAAAGCAGTTGACATAATCTTTCAAACATAAATAGCTCAATTTTTTCTGTCTGGACTCGCTGCTTGTAAGATTAGCGAGCGCACCTCGCATAAAAAAGCTCATTTTTAGCGAAGCCTTAAGCCGCAGTGGAAATATTCGGTGAAATGTTTGTCCAAACCCACGCGCCCGAGTGCAATCACAACAGGAACAGAACAGGCATCTACCTGGCTGCTCAGGTGAGCTGTGGTTCCGCACACGGGAGAGACTGAGAGTGAATGGATGAGAGTGAATAGGAGAGAGTGAATAACTAAAAAATGAATGACTGAGAATGAATTGGAGAGAGTGAATAGGAGAGAGTGAATTGGAAAGAGTGAATTGGAGAGAGTGAATAGGAGAGAGTGAATAGGAGAGAATGAATTGGAGAGAGTGAATGACTGAGAGTGAATGGCTGAGAATGAATAGGAGAGAGGGAATTGCTAAGAGTGAATAGCTGAGAGTGAATGGCTCGGAGTGAATAGGAGAGAGTGAATGGCTGTGAGTGAATAGGAGGGAGTGAATGGCTGAGAGTGAATGGCTGAGAGTGAATGGCTGAGAGCGAATGGCTGAGAGTGAATGGCTGAGAGTGAATGGCTGAGAGTGAATGGCTGAGAGTGAATGGCTGAGAGTGAATGGCTGTGAGTGAATAGGAGGGAGTGAATGGCTGAGAGTGAATGGCTGAGAGTGAATGGCTGAGAGTGAATGGCTGAGAGTGAATGGCTGAGAGCGAATGGCTGAGAGTGAATGGCTGAGAGCGAATGGCTGGCTGAGAGTGAATGGCTGAGAGTGAATGGCTGAGAGTGAATGGCTGAGAGTGAATGGCTGAGAGTGAATGGCTGAGAGTGACTGAGAGAGAGTGAATATAAGGGTGTCGTAAGAATGTGAATGAATGTAGATGTAAGAGTGGATGTAAGAATGAAGGATTGTGAAGGGTGGCCAGGGGGGTGAAGGGTGGCCAGGGGAGTGAAGGATGGCCAGGGGAGTGAAGGATGGCCAGGGGAGTGAAGGATGGCCAGGGGAGTGAAGGATGGCCAGGGGAGTGAAGGATGGCCAGGGGAGTGAAGGTTGGCCAGGGGAGTGAAGGATGGCCAGGGGAGTGAAGGATGGCCAGGGGAGTGAAGGGTGGCCAGGGGAGTGAAGGATGGCCAGGGGAGTGAAGGGTGGCCAGGGGAGTGAAGGGTGGCAAGTGAGGGTACTAGGCTATGTAATAAAAAAGTACAAATGCGCACGCCATGTCAGCGGAAGCAGAGAGAAATCATAAAATCAGTCAAAGTTACGCTAATCAATCCGTGCTGTCATGCTGAAATGCAGCAGAATCTGGTTGCCAGTGGCAACTGAAGCAGAAAATTCCTAGCTCTTGTTGACTTTGAGAAGCCACTACGCCTCTCTGAATTATTGTCTGAATAATTGCTAAGCGTATTTCTATCTACATTCTCTATTAGGGGTTGAGCTATTTTGAGCATTGATGAGGCCGCCTCACGGCTGCTGAGGGGTTTTGTCAAGCTGACGGGTCCGTGGAAGAGGGACGAAAGTGAGCAGAGGCGGCAAAAACAAGTGACAGACAGAATGAAGACAATTAAACTTGGGAGAGATGTGCGTTGCTGGGCCATTGTACTAGTATTTAGGATGGTTACGAGAAGGTCAGCCAGATTGACTGGTAGATTAGTAGGGACAGGCAGAGGGCAGACAGACAGATGGCAGACAGGCAGAGAGGCAGAGGGCAGACAGGCAGAGGGCAGAGAGGCAGAGGGCAGAGAGGCAGAGGCCAGAGAGACAGAGAGGCAGAGGGCAGACAGGCAGAGGCCAGAGAGACAGAGGGCAGAAGGCAGAGAGGCAGAGGCCAGAGAGGCAGAGGCCAGAGAGACAGAGGGCAGAAGGCAGAGAGGCAGAGAGGCAGAGGGCAGAGAGGCAGAGGCCAGAGAGACAGAGAGGCAGAGGGCAGAGAGGCAGAGGGCAGAGAGGCAGAGAGGCAGAGGGCAGAGAGGCAGAGAGGCAGAGGGCAGAGAGGCAGAGAGGCAGAGAGGCATAGGGCGGAGAGGCAGAGGGCAGAGAGGCAGAGAGGCAAAGGGCGGAGAGGCAGAGGGCAGAGAGGCAGACAGGCAGAGGGCAGAGTGCAGAGAGGCAGAGGGCAGAGAGGCAGAGGCCAGAGAGACAGAGAGGCAGAGGGCAGACAGGCAGAGGCCAGAGAGACAGAGAGGCAGAGGGCAGAGGGCAGAGTGGCAGAGAGGCAGCGAGGCAGAGGGCAGAGGGCAGAGTGGCAGAGAGGCAGAGAGGCAGAGAGCAGAGAGGCAGACAGGCAGAGGGCAGAAGGCAGAGAGGCAGAGAGGCAGAGGGCAGAGAGGCAGACAGGCAGAGGGCAGAGAGGCAGACAGGCAGAGGGCAGAGTGGCAGAGAGGCAGAGGGCAGAAGGCAGAGGGCAGAGAGGCAAAGGGCAGAGAGGCAGAGGGCAGAGAGGCAGAGGGCAGAGAGGCAGAGAGGCATAAGGCAGAAGGCAGAGGGCAGAGAGGCAAAGGGCAGAGAGGCAGAGGGCAGAGAGGCAGAGAGGCAGAGGGCAGAGAGGCAGACAGGCAGAGGGCAGAGAGGCAGACAGGCAGAGGGCAGAGTGGCAGAGAGGCAGAAGGCAGAGAGGCAGAGGGCAGAGAGGCAGAGGGCAGAGAGGCAGAGAGGCAGAGGGCAGAGAGCAGACAGGCAGAGAGGCAGAGGGCAGAAGGCAGAGGGCAGAGAGGCAGACAGGCAGAGGGCAGAGTGGCAGAGAGGCAGAGGGCAGAAGGCAGAGGGCAGAGAGGCAAAGGGCGGAGAGGCAGAGGGCAGAGGCAGAGGGCAGAGAGGCAGAGGGCAGAGAGGCAGAGGGCAGAGAGGCAAAGGGCGGAGAGGCAGAGGTCAGAGAGGCAGAGGGCAGACAGGCAGAGGAGGGGTAGAGGGGGCAGGCGAGAGAAAAATCACCCAATTCCGCCGTCTGTTCGCAGGAGTCGCTCACAGTCTACAGGCCAAAACAGGCAAACAGGGACTCTGACAGGGGACTGTCAAGGCAGCACCAGCCGCCTCCCTCGCAGCAGCAGCAGAATTTTGCAGCTCATTCAGCACACGACCAAGTGGAGAGATTTATGCGGGAGAAGGTGCCGGTTGCTATGCGTTCATACTCGTAATTAATTATTTGTGCCTGTTTGCTTCTTCATGCTCAAATCGTCCCCACCTTCCCCGCCTGGCAGACTCTGCTGGAGCAGCTGCGCGTTCGAGACGCGCGGCGTGGCTTCGTCGGTAGTCGAGGATTGGAGAACCACCGGCTGAAGAGGATGCAGTCCTGCGTGAGCTGCTTGTCTGTGTGTCTGTCTGTGTGTCTGTCTGTCTGTCTGTCTGTCTGTCTGTCTGTCTGTCTGTCTGTCTGTCTGTCTGTCTGTCTGTCTGTCTGTCTGTCTGTCTGTCTGTCTGTCTGTCTGTCTGTCTGTCTGTCTGTCTGTCTGTCTGTCTGTCTGTCTGTCTGTCTGTCTGTCTGTCTGTCTGTCTGTCTGTCTGTCTGTCTGTCTGTCTGTCTGTGTCTGTCTGTCTGTCTGTCTGTCTGTCTGTCTGTCTGTCTGTCTGTCTGTCTGTCTGTCTGTCTGTCTGTCTGTCTGTCTGTCTGTCTGTCTGTCTGTCTGTCTGTCTGTCTGTCTGTCTGTCTGTCTGTCTGTCTGTCTGTCTGTCTGTCTGTCTGTCTGTCTGTCTGTCTGTCTGTCTGTCTGTCTGTCTGTCTGTCTGTCTGTCTGTCTGTCTGTCTGTCTGTCTGTCTGTCTGTCTGTCTGTCTGTCTGTCTGTCTGTCTGTCTGTCTGTCTGTCCACATGCTCATCCTCCCCGCCCGCACCCCCAGCTGGAGGGTATGAGGCTTCAACGCGAACCGACAGCCGCTTCGCTGGACTCGCCGAGGCTGCGAAATTCGCGCGCGGCCGCTGCGCCGCCGTTGAGTCGCCTGGTGACGGCGGCAGCGTCGCACTCGGCGGCGGAACCGGCGGCCGGTCGGCAGCTGTGGCGCACTCGAAGATCTCAGCTGCCCTTGACGGCCTCCTCGCTGTCGGAGCCGCCCGGGCAGCCCCAGCAGCAGCCGCAGCAGCTCCATCGGTCCTTTGCCCAGCCGCCTACCGTCAACCTCGGCGCCGATTTTCAGCAGCCGGCGCCGCTGCCAGCGCTGGCCAGGGGCGCCAGGCGGCAGAGGCGAGGCGGCGCAGAATTTGCGCCAGGCTCAAAAGCCACCCAGCAGCAGCAGCAGCAGAAGCTGTACTTTAGCAGCGGTGGCGGCGGCGGAGCTGTGGCAGGCATCGGCCAGCGGCTGTACAGAATGAGGAGCGGGCGGGAGCGCCTGAGGCAGCTCGGATTGAGGGGTGAGCAGTCATTTCACCTGGCTTAGAGTCCTTAGTCCCCTGGCTTAGAGTCCTTAGTCCCCTGGCTTAGAGTCCTTAGTCCCCTGGCTTAGAGTCCTTAGTCCCCTGGCTTAGAGTCCTTAGTCCCCTGGCTTAGAGTCCTTAGTCCCCTGGCTTAGAGTCCTTAGTCCCCTGGCTTAGAGTCCTTAGTCCCCTGGCTTAGAGTCCTTAGTCCCCTGGCTTAGAGTCCTTAGTCCCCTGGCTTAGAGTCCTTAGTCCCCTGGCTTAGAGTCCTTAGTCCCCTGGCTTAGAGTCCTTAGTCCCCTGGCTTAGAGTCCTTAGTCCCCTGGCTTAGAGTCCTTAGTCCCCTGGCTTAGAGTCCTTAGTCCCTGGCTTAGAGTCCTTAGTCCCCTGGCTTAGAGTCCTTAGTCCCCTGGCTTAGAGTCCTTAGTCCCCTGGCTTAGAGTCCTTAGTCCCCTGGCTTAGAGTCCTTAGTCCACTGGCTTACAGTCCTTAGTCCCTGGCTTAGAGTCCTTAGTCTCATGGCTTAGAGTCCTTAGTCTCATGGCTTAGAGTCCTTAGTCTCATGGCTTAGAGTCCTTAGTCTCATGGCTTAGAGTCCTTAGTCCCCTGGCCCTAAGCATTCCATATGCTTAACGTGCCTACTCACTTAAGTAGTCTGTCTGGCCATCTGCCGAGATTCGCATCGGATTTTAATTAGCCTTAAATAAAAAGCAGAGAAAACTAAACATAACGCTTGAATAGGCCGTACTATTTTATTGATAATGAGCCGGCCCAGCTATCGATAATTAATTCTGCACTGATTACTGCATTTCCGAGTTTTCATGCATGATCGATGCGAGGTTCCGACCTCATAAATAGATTGATTAGATAGGAAAGCTGGACTCCTTAAATAGAATTATGAATGGGTTTTAAGCATGAATATTAGGGATTATACACTTGGCTACAGACTGGGGTGAGATTCGGTTGCGAATGGGGTGAGATTCGGTTGAGAGTAGGTGAGATTCGGTTGAGACTAGGGTGAGATTCGGTTGAGACTAGGGTGAGATTCGGTTGAGACTGGGGTGAGATTCGGTTGAGACTAGGGTGAGATTCGTTGAGACTAGGGTGAGATTCGGTTGAGACTAGGGTGAGATTCGGTTGAGACTAGGGTGAGATTCGGTTGAGACTAGGGTGAGATTCGGTTGAGAGTGGATGAGACTCGGTTGAGATTGGGGTGAGATTCAGTTGAGAGTGGGTGAGATTCGGTTGAGATTAGGATGAGACTGAGTTCAGTCTCAGGTGAGACACTGCTGCAGGATGCAGGACTATTAGTGAGTTAGCTCGCCAGTGCAGGCAAACGAAGTGCAGGATTTCCGCAGCTTGGCA
Source organism: Macrostomum lignano (assembly GCA_002269645.1). NCBI lineage: Eukaryota > Metazoa > Platyhelminthes > Macrostomidae > Macrostomum > Macrostomum lignano. The sequence goes on from NIVC01001263.1 coordinate 361,885, forward strand.
AACAGACTGTCTGGTCCTGCTGTGTCCTGTGAAGCGAGTCAGTCAGTAATCTTTGAGAGACGCAGAGAAACTACGGGTTCATTAAGGTGAGCTTGCAAGACTCAGCTTCATCTCAAAGGAATTTTTTGCACTGAACAGCGAGTTGAGGTGCTCAACTCGCCTGGGAATTCGGCAAACTCGAAGTGAAACACGCGCTTTTCTTTTCACTTCCCTTGCAGTCTCTGTGTTGTCTCCGTCCCACTCGAATCTCGGGGGTGATTCTCATCATCATCGCTGCTCATGCGGGATCCGCTTGCACCTCGCATCCCCTCTTCTCTCCCTCTTCTGACCTCCTCTTCCTATTCTTCCATTCCATGAGAGGCTGCAGGATTGCTGCGAAAATTAAATTCCGAGTTGCTGGGGCGGCCTCCGCCTTCCCCATCTGGGAGCTCAAATTCCAGCCATCCTAATTCATCCCATTCAGTTCTGGCTGAATCCGGTTGAGTTACTCAAGATGGCAAATATTGGTTCAACTCAATCAAATCAAAGAAGACCTTTGTCTTTGTCAGCTTTTGCTCAGTTCGAGTGGCTGGACAGCATATTTTATTGAGCTTTTCTTGAGAAACGGATTTCCTGAATTTCAAGATTTATCAGTGAGTTTTTGTTTGTGAGTATTTTTCCGCAGTCATTCATGAACTCAATCACCCCATGAACTCAATCACTAATGAACTCAATCACTCATGAACTCAATCACCCATGAACTCAATCACTCCATGAACTCAATCACTAATGAAATCACCTCACCCATGAACTCAATCACCCATGAACTCAAATCACCCATAGAACTCAATCACCCCATGAACTCAATCACCCCATGAA
>NIVC01001264.1:0-42500 GCA_002269645.1 Macrostomum lignano
AAACTAAAGCTATTAAATCAGCCTCTGGCTTCATCCTCTCTAACTTTCCCCTTTTGCTCGTTGACTAAGAAATATACTCGATCAGCTACACTACTGCGTTTGAAAAGCCAACACATAGAAGCAGACTCAAGGACACTGAGGAAGCGAGAGGCAGACTCAAGGATACTGAGGGAGCGGAGAGGCAGATTCAAGGATACTGAGGGAGCGGAGAGGCAGATTCAAGGATACTGAGGGAGCGGAGAGGCAGACTCAAGGATACTGAGGAAGCGGAGAGGCAGACTCAAGGATACTGAGGAAGCGGAGAGGCAGACTCAAGGATACTGAGGGAGCGGAGAGGCAGACTCAAGGATACTGAGGAAGCGGAGAGGCAGATTCAAGGATACTGAGGGAGCGGAGAGGCAGATTCAAGGATACTGAGGAAGCGTAGAGGCAGACTCAAGGATACTGAGGGAGCGGAGAGGCAGATTCAAGGATACTGAGGGAGCGGAGAGGCAGACTCAAGGATACTGAGGAAGCGTAGAGGCAGACCAAGATACTGAGGAGCGGAGAGGCAGATTCAAGGATACTGAGGGAGCGGAGAGGCAGATTCAAGATACTGAGGAAGCGGAGAGAGTGAAGAGATTTCTCGATGACTGTGTGACAATGCCAGAGAGGTAATCACTGACAACTTTATAATTTAGATAAAGACCCGGTTCACATTACTCTCATGAGTATAGCTCTGTGGGCAAAAAATGCACAATATTTTAAATGGGTCTAAACCATAGATCTTATATGATCTTTGGTCTAAACCATAGATATCCTTAGAGACCACAATTTTCAGGATCTAAGGTCCCAACCATTACTGGGTTACCTGATTTGAATCTACTATGGCATAATGGTCAAAACTAATGGCTAATTGTGTCCGGGTGAAAAAGTATGACATGCATACAATGTGAACCGGCCTTAACTGTAAATGTACATTGTCCAATGACGCTTGACTGTACGATTAGTTATATGTGAGGAATTTTGCCCTACGAATGTAGTTGATTTATCTTATAGTTTAAAGGAACTATTTTAACTAAAATAATCCCTGCACTTTTTAAATCATTATTGTCTCATTGTTTCTATAAACATTATCGATGTAGCAACATACATGAGCCAACGAATTTCAGATTAATCATGTAGTTAGTGCATGCCATTCTCGCCTCTCTCTTCATTCGCACACTCCACCCACCCCTCTCTCATTATTCTGGGCTCAACCCCCCAAAGTTATTAATGTTTTATAAATATATCGGTTTGGGCCCTGCGCCCACTTACTAGCTCCAATTTAACTTCAATTAAATATTCTCTAGTTTTTAGTCTTATTTTCTCTGCAATTGCTAAGCACGCAAGAGCGTATCGTTTGTTTTGCATTTTTTTTGAGTCATTTAATTAAGCTTTCCAGTGCACGCTGGAAGATGCTGGGAGCAGTACGTAAAAACGGTTTGAATCCCGTTGACAAATGATTTTAAGTGTCATATGGTCACACTCTATTGTTCCTTAAACAATAGCGCACTGCCGAGGCTGCTGTTCCATGATATCTTCATCGAATTCTGCTTCAAATTCATCGATATTATCTTCTTCCAGCAATTCATCGTCTTCTTCAATCTGCAGTGATGGGCATAGCGGGCGCTAAATTTGAAATTCGCTATAGCGCCGCTACGATTTTTGAAATTCGCTAATATCGCTAAATTGAATTTTGACTTAGCGTACGCTACAAAAGCGCCGCTACGTTTCGCTCAAATTCGCTAAAAATTGAAATTCGCTAAATTTTAGGCAACAAATTTTCTTTTACATCGTTTTTTAGTGTTTTCAGTCTTCTAAACAATTTTGTTTAACTGATTTTAATTTTAAAAATCTTTTTTTAACGTACGTAACGTAACGACAGTATTTAGAATTTACAATCAAGTCATGTATACTGTACTCACTGATACTGTCATACTGATACTGATAGGGATAGAAATAAAATAAATTGATAATCAGTCATACTCATAGTCATAGGACTCATAGATAGATCATAGACTGATCCTGATGCCTGATAGACGATATAGTGATGACTGATGACTGATGAGTGATGAGTCTAACTTTTGTTTTTGTTTTTGTTACTTGTCCCGTTTTTGCTGCTGTTGTTCTTGCTGTTTGTTTTTTGTCTGAATAATTATTTTATCTCCTAAATAAATCTATAAATGTTCATTTTATTATTTAATTTATTCAATTCATTCAATTGCGAGTGCCGTAATTACAATACAATTCCGTAAATCAGCAATTCAATCAATTCCGATAGTACGAGTAGAATTTAAATAGTCACGTCAATTACCAACACTGACTGCCAACCGGCGACGGTGACCGACTTGGCGACTGGCAGTGGCAACTTACTAAGTAAAGTTACTTAAACTTACTACGGTACTACTGTCTTTTAGTGTTAGTGTTAACTGTACCGGTTACCTTACCTTATCCTTTGGCTTTGCGCAGTATAAGTACAACAAGTTACTTTTTTCAATTTGACGAATTTTTGACTAATTTGCGTTTTATTTTAATAAATATAAAGTAAAATCTTTCTAATATTTACACTGCTTAAACTAAACAAAAGAAACGGTAAAAATGATTCTTTTTTCATGTTTTTAGGAAATTTTGAACTTTAGCGAATTTCATATTTAGCGGCGCTAAGTTCGCTAATTTTGAAACTAAAATAGCGGCCGCTACGTAGCGGCGCTAACTTTTTTTTAAATTTGATAGCGGAAACGCTATATAGCGGCGCTACAAAAATATTTAGCGGTGCCTATCACTGTCAATCTGATCTTCAGCATTCATATCGTTTCTTATTGCGCAACGATTGTACAGTTATGCAGTACAGGAAAAACAAAAAAGTTAGATTAATGTACTTGATGGGTTTCGACCTTCGGGTCCCTTGTTAGGGAACCTTCGGCCTCAGGCCTCAGAAATAAATCAATTAGAGTCCTGGCCCCCCACTCCTGTCAGATGGTCAGCCCCATGGTAGCTTGATCGTGTGGCGAGCAGTCTAGGTCCTATAGCTAAGAGAGGGACAGCGAGAGACAAGCAGGGAGAATTTTGAAGGTAGAAATTAGCTAATCCGCAGACTAAGCTAACTCGCTGCCACCAGCCCGTGCGTCCTGGCTCACCACACCGGGACTTTCGAAATCGGGCTTCCGACTAGAAGGGGCTTTGCACCTTACCTGCCAACTAGTGTCTTTTTGCTGTCAATCTCGAAGTCATAGCCGATGATAAGGGACACTGCTGGGACTAGATCGCATTGGCCATGCAGGTACAGAGGGGACTTGTGCAGGGGATTCTTGCAGTGGCGAGTCTATGGGGTAGCTACATGTACTATTACATTGCTAAATACGAAGATATGTACTTTTGGCCTTCAACGCGCCAACTAGCCTCTCATAGCGCTGATGATAGACTAACTCGAACTTCAGAGATCTCGCATGATTCATTACCCGAGCCGCTTGGCTAACCTAGAGTGCACAAAGTACATCTCTGGCGCCGATTCTGCACTTCTGGCAGTTTTGTTCACTGATTTGATTGATTGATCGACTGAGAACTGCCTTGCCATTGGTCCACTGTGACCGGCGCCTACTAGCTTAGCTACTCATCTGAGCCATCGGCGAACAAAGAACTAAAACCGATAAAAAAAAACTGTCAGATTTAGCCTTCTCCTTAAATCACTTCACACCTCAGATTGAATTGGAGTTTCAGACTACTAGCAGTATTATTAAGTGATTTCTGCCTCAGTACCAGCACTACTGAACAAAATGAGCAAAAGTGTGCGCCTAATCCAGCTACTGAAACAGGGGACAGACAGGGAATCACCCAATCAAGCAAGTCTAGGTAGCCTCTCACCCAACCAATCAGAAACTCAACAGCCGGAGACCAGGTAATCCACAGTGACCGAATCGGCTTGATGCTCTGTAGCTGTAGACTCGGGATGATGCTGACACAATCTTCGCTAATAGCTAGCAGGTGATGATCTTCGCTTGATGTTCGCTGCTGACGACCGGGGGATTCGTCCTTGATGATGATGGGGGGAAGTCGCAATCCGGGGATCAAGAAACGACGGTCGCGCTCCGGGAACCAGAAGTTGCGTGCTGGACCCGAGCAAGAGTTAGTCCGAGCGGGCCAAAAACTCCGGTTTAAATAGCCGCCAACTGGACCGCAGTTTGTTATAACGGAACACGTCGATTCTGATTGGCTGAGCCGTTTTGTTAAAATGAGCGCCGAATTTTCTGATTGGCTAAGCTTGTTGCTACCCAGAATCACGTGACCGAGAGATCCTATCAGTTCCCACAGGGTCGTAAAAAGATGACAGGTGCGGCCATAAATCACTCAAAATCGCAACAAAATGATTTATGACTTTTCGCGTAGGATTGACAGAAATTAATGAAAAAATATACATTAGAAAGCTCTTATTAAATAAAAAGTGAAGATAATGAAGAGAAATCGCTAATCGCTAATCCCAAAGTACTTTTAGGGGTAAAACGCATAGCTGTCAAAGCTGTCACACGCTTGAGTGAATCCGAACAATAGGCTCTGACCTCATAAATCTTGATGGCCTGTCAAAATGATGAGAAAAAAGCTACCGCCCGCATCCTCTCAGACCATCTGGCGCCCGTCTCAACACTGAGTGAGGCGCAGGTGGCTGTCAGACCAGCTTCGAAAGCGATGATTTATGACCCAAAAAGCAATGCCTATGTTATTATGACTACTAGTATGGCCAGAAATTATATCTAGTATAGATTCTATGACAATTTGCAGAAAAAGGATAAAAATGCCCATCGCCCACTGTTAGTAGGCTAATAAGTTTCGAGCCCATGTGCTAGCGCGGGATTTGGGAAAAAGTGCGTCCTCATCATACTGAAAATGTACTTGTACCTATGTGCAAAAATCTCTGTCGAAATAGAATGTGACTTTGTTTCTGTTGAATTTCAAGTTTGCGCATACGCGTCACTCGGGGACAATTTTAGCCACAGACAGTCTGAATTGAAGTTCTTCTGTTTCAATAGAAAGGGACTTTGTTTGAATTGAATTTCCGCAGGGGCTGTTATTTGAACAAGACTTTGTTCAAAATAGGAGGTAAAATGGTGTAATACCGATCAGAAGATAGAATGCCAACTCCGCAGCCGCAGCCAAAAAGCTTTCGGGGACATTCACATTTTGACCATAGACTGCAGTCTGCTCACTGATCTTCATTCTTACATGTACATGACGTACATGTATATGTTATACAAATAAATTGAAACATGATATGTGTAAAAGCGTGCATTAAATGCCATAGTCTATGGCCTATGTCTTATCTCTCATGTACATGTAGAGTAAAAAATGTGCATTAAACGAAAAACTCTTTGTATTTAACAACGTAGCATTTGTTGCTAGAAAGAAGTCGAAGATGTTGATTTGCATGGTCAGCGAAACAAATGGCGAAACAGCGCTGCTCGCATATACAGATATGAAGAGTCGAAGGGAACAGAAATTCTCCATCTGCACCCTTCCTACTGCCGTAGAACAAACGCAATGTGGTATAGCGATGTCCATCGCGGATGCGGTTTGCAAGTCAAACAAATTTCGAGCAAAGCTACAAAAGCTGAAACTTCGTCTTATATTGAATCTGTGCCGGCGGTTAGCCAGCAGCTAGACTATTTTGACTTTGGTGCTTAATTCTTGGTGCTTAATTCTTGGTGCTGGCGCCCCTTGGTGCTGGCGCCCCTTGGTGCTGGCGCCCCTTGGTGCTGGCGCCCCTTGGTGCTGGCGCCCCTTGGTGCTGGCGCCCCTTGGTGCTGGCGCCCTTGGTGCTGGCGCCCCTTGGTGCTGGCGCCCCTTGGTGCTGGCGCCCCTTGGTGCTGGCGCCCCTTGGTGCTGGCGCCCCTTGGTGCTGGCGCCCCTTGGTGCTGGCGCCCCTTGGTGCTGGCGCCCCTTGGTGCTGGCGCCCCTTGGTGCTGGCGCCCCTTGGTGCTGGCGCCCCTTGGTGCTGGCGCCCCTTGGTGCTGGCGCCCCTTGGTGCTGGCGCCCCTTGGTGCTGGCGCCCCTTGGTGCTGGCGCCCCTTGGTGCTGGCGCCCCTTGGTGCTGGCGCCCCTTGGTGCTGGCGCCCCTTGGTGCTGGCGCCCCTTGGTGCTGGCGTCCCTTGGTGCTGGCGCCCCTTGGTGCTGGCGTCCCTTGGTGCTGGCGTCCCTTGGTGCTGGCGCCCCTTGGTGCTGGCGCCTCTTGGTGCCTGCGCTATTTGATATTAATAAATGTCGGGTCAAAATTTGTACCAAAATATTTAAGTATTGTTTAAAGCACTTTATAATTTATCGAAGAAAATAGAATTAATAATCAGTGTTCATGTACATCTCAGTGCCGTACACTACTGCGAGTATGTATCTACAATCTATCAGAAAAAGGTTCTCTATAATAATGATCAACATGCTCCATATATATGTCTGTGATTAAAGAAGTACAAATGCATTTAAAATGAGTACGTCATGACAAATTTCCACGTCTTTGTAAAATAAATTTGTATGCTGTACGCTCATACATGTACTTTGTGGACAAAACCTCGATCGGTGGGATATAAAAATTGGCGCGGATCATTTCGATGCATTAAATGAAAGTGCGTTACTACGTACAGTGATTTTGAATAAAAATTTCGCGGAGTTTTAGGCGGGTGGAAATTGGATCTTGTGAGGATTGGACACTTATATATGTACATATATTTTATATCGCCTGCCCCCCGCCGGTAGGGTGCCTGCAGCGTTAGCAACAGCACCTCCTCGAGCGACTCCGTTAGCGTCCAGGTCTCGGCGTTGTACAGCAGGACGGTCTCGATCAACTCCTGGAACAACGCCGTCAGGAAGGCCTCGGACTGCAGGACAGCCCTCACACAGGGACTACTCAAACATGCTTGAGTAGTCCCTGCCCTCACAGAACGAAAGGCAGCACAGGCGAGCCCGCAGACGCCGGGAACCAGACCGCCGAGGTAGACGAACTGCTGACAACGCGGAAGCTCTGTCGCCTGTCCATCAGTACCTCGGCACAAAATCGCAGCCTCGATGTCGTCCGGCACGCAGAGCACGACGGTCTTCTGCGTGTTGACCACCAGGCCGACAGCAACTAGCTTGTCCAGTTGAGGACAGCAGGGCGAGATCGTCGGCGTAGCCAAGCACGCTGAGCCGCCTCTCCAGTTGACGTCGACCCACGAGTCGCCGCAACAGAAAGCCGTCGTCGTTGGTAGGAAGAGCACCCAGTCAAGCACTAGAACGAACAGGAACGGTGCAAGTGTACTGTATCTCCCTGAAGCACAAAGAAAGAAGTCCGATAGGCCGTCCGGTGTTGAAACAGCAGCTTTCGTATCACGGCACATCGCCATGATGGCGGAAATCAGCTGCTCTGGCACATTTTACGCACGAGAAGCAACTATGGGAGCACAGACCACCGAGACGAGTGCCTTCTTGAAATCTATGAAGATAACAATCAGGATCGACTGGCGTATCCGTGCTTCCTCGATGCATGACTCGGCGAAGAGCCAGGAACTGCATCACTGTGCCGCGATGGGACCGGAAGTCGTTCTGCTCAGGACGCAGGTACGGATCCAGCACGATCTACAACCGCGATAACAGCATCCGGTTGAACAAATTCACGGCGCAGGACTGCAGGCAGATACCTCGATGCGATCCTCAAGCCTCGTGGTGCCCGGCTTCTTAGGAACTGCGACGATGTGCGCCGTGGTCCACTCGTTGGGTGCCTCCTCACCGAAGAGCACGCGATTCATCACTCTGGCGACCTCACTGGCCACACAGTGGATGCGCAGCGCCTCGATGGGCACCTCGTCCGGACCCAGCGCTTTCCCGCCCGTTGACTGTTGGGCGAGCCTCACAACGTCGGCTGTGCTGACTGGTGCTGGGCTGAAGCTCTCCTCTGCCGGCAACGGCATCTCCGACGTGTCAGACTGTCTGGCAGCGGAGTGGCGGCGCGTTGACAAATGGCGGCGAAGAACTCATGCAGCTCGTTCCTGCGCTCGTCCGCAGAGTCGCCTGTCAGGTTGAGTAGAATGCGCCGCTTTCGCCCCGTCAGAGATTTGATAGCCGATCTGCAGGCCACACGGCCTCTGGGGGCATCAGGCCCAGCGGCGGCCAGAATGGCATCATCAACAGCCTGTTTGCGCGACAGATAGACAGCCGCCAAGGCCTCCTCTGCCTCGCGGGTTGGTCGCCTGCTCAAACAGACGTCTCTCCAGCTCTTCCCTCGCTTGCCGAATCGCGGGGGTCGTCTTGCCATACCTGATGCTGCTCCCGCTAGGCCGGTCACATATAGACACAGCTAAAGCAAGCGGCCTTTTCTAGAATTTCTACCACTCGCGAGTGTAACCGTCCTGAGTTGTCCTTGAGTGATATTGGTACCCGGATCCAAACATATGATGCATTACACATCAACATGTAACTGTACTGTAGCATTGACTGTGAATAGTAAATTAATGCAAGTACACGTACCAAATCATGCATGGACGAATTACATGTACATGTATAAAGCTGGTCCTCTACTTGTGGTCTATATACCATGTACGAGTATAGACATGCATATGTATACATATATAAATATATAAATGTCTATGTCTATGTAGATTTATCTAGCTAGCGCTACTTGCAACTACAGTTACATAGTTGCATACATGTACTAAAAAGTACGTACATGTAGTTGGGTAAAACAAAAAGTTCTCGCAGTTTAACGTTTATGAGGATAAAAGACTACGAATTTCTGAAAGCCTCGTGTGCAGTTATAAAAAGGCCATTGACTGATGTAGAGCAACCCGAATTCTACGCCACGGTACCAAATATATCTTCAAATAAGCTGTACTTCATTTCAAGGTTTTATATAAAAAAGCGAGAACTTTCTGTTTTTACCCATCATAGTATATAAAAAGTCGCGACCTTTGGCATGTATTCATGCAGTCTCATACTCCACGAATCGTGAAATGCATTGATAAATCACTTTCGCATTAACATACCTTTTCGCGCACATCATGGGCTCTGCTGGTGGACAGGCCGGGCGGATGTGCCTCCTCATCACGGCAGTTTGAAAAGGTTTTTTAAAAAAGTATTCTCAAATTTTATAAACTTTAAACAAGACTAGCTAAATATTCTGTTTTGAATTTTTCGATAAATATACTTATCAAGAGTATTATTATATAAACTGTTGTGGTGCAATAAAACTTTGTTTTACATTTACGTTGTAAACTGGATCTAATACAATTCAAACGGAGCCCGCTCCTATTTTTCACTTCACTCTCTACAAAATTTTGCTTCTTCCTTACCTAATACTTACCGGAACGTTTTTACCTCTCGACCACTTTGTCGTCGATCGATAAGGACGTTGCTTGGAATAAAAAAATTGTCGGATTGTTTTTGTATCTGAAGACACAACTCATTGAACAGTGCAGTCAGTGCGATGGCAGTGCAAGCTAACCCTAACCCTAACCAGTCTGGAGCTTCTGGACAGCCCAGTTCCTATCCAATGGCCTCCCTGTACGTTGGTGACCTTCACCCCGAGGTTACTGAAGCGATGATATTTGAAAAGTTTTCACAGGCTGGCCCTGTTCTGTCTATCCGGGTGTGCCGTGATATGATAACTAGAAAATCACTTGGATATGCCTATGTCAATTTCCAGCAGCCTGCTGATGGTAAGTTTAAAATAGTATTCGAAGTAAAGTTAATGTCAATGTCACTAGGGATGGAATCTATTTGTGTGTATATAGCATATATAAGTTTACTTAGGCCCTAGGCTATGTATTTTATTCGAGGTTTAATTGTTATTTTATACAAGTTTGCTACTTAACTTAGTCTTAGTTTATTTAAAAAGATGTTTTTAAATTTTATAGGTAGTTTTTAATACTAGAAGCATGATTTTATTTCAATATAATTTTGTATTGGCTAAGCACAATTCTTGCTTATAATTTATATGATTTTAATTATCTAGGCCTATTATAAGATTACAGAAATCATACTAAACTAGTGAAAGACCAAATGTAGATACTGCAAAAACAGACAATTATAAAAATGAACAACATTGGGCATTTCCGCCAAATAGGGACACAAATTGTGTCCGAGTGTGCAAAGAAGAAGAAAAATGTTGAAAACAGGAAATCTAACTAGAATTTGTTATTAAATTTCTTTTTTATCTTGTAGAAGCACAAGAAATTTTCTGGTAACAATAAAAGTTGCCGATAAAAGTTATACTGATCTAAGAAGACGATTAATACCGTAGGAGAATAAAATTTTATATTGAGGCGTAATTGCTTGCTTATAATTAACTTTCAGTCAATAATTTTTTAATTGTTTCTTAATGCTTTTAATCAACTTTTTAATTCAGATTTTGTTTTTTTTGCGCATAAGTTCATACAATATTTTTTAACTTTGTCAAAATGTTTTTTTCTGCGCGATATACCGAATGTAAATCTCTAATTTTACTTTTCAGTAACTAGCCGATCACCGTAATTATTCAGAAGTTCCAGTGCAACTTTGCAAGCAGCAAGAAATGCATATGCTTCCACAATCTAGAGAAAGTTTTTCTGAAGCAATATTACAAGTAAATGTGGGGAAAATTGATTTAATACTATGTAAATTACTATCTACATACTATAGTGCAAAATGTAAATTACATTTTTATTGATAAATAAACAAGAAATTAAGGTGAAACTGTTTTATTTTCCAGCTTTTATACCTAATGATAGTCTTGTAAGACTGATTTTGAGAAAAAAACTAGCAAAAAATAAAATAAAGGGTACAACATGAAAATACATCTCGTGTAAGTAGTGTGCTTACTACATTTAAATGTTAATATTTAAGGTATTTTGACAGATTAAGGTTCAGCAGACCACTTTTTGTGAAGCTCTGTATGTCAGCAATCCATAAATATATCGTTTTCAGCTGATAAAAAGCACTAAAAAAATTATTGGGTACAACATGAGTACAATCTTGTGGTTAAGATGTCACATCGAAAAAAAATTAATGTCTTAGAAAAATGTATTAAGCAAATTCTATTGCTAAAAAATATACTGATACATCATCGCAAAGATGTTTTCCTTCATTTAAGCTAAAAAACGTGAAGATTGAAAGCCTTATGAGTAAATGAGAGGGTACAACATGAGTACAAATGATGCAAAAACTTACCGTTTAAACTTTTTGGTATAGCAAGAAAACTGACAAAAATCAATGACTTCTTGCAGGTTTTGTGACGAAAAGGAATGATTTTAACAAAGTTTAATATTTTTTTTTCATGAAACAAAGAGAATTACTATAAAGAATGTTTTTTTCGCTCTTTTATTCAATGTTGAAGTTAAAAATTGTGTGTTTGGACATCCAAAAAAGTGGCGTCTACGTAAGTTTAAAATGGTTTTTCAACATTAATTTTGCCGATTAACAATCTTTAAATAGCTTTAAATTGAGCAAAAGTGGTTGTATTTTTCAGTTTAAGTCCTTGTTTGACTTTAATTAGCTGGCTTAAGCTACAATTCATCATTTTCTGTTTGTTGAAGTGTAATTTTCCGATAGTGCCTAATTGGCGGAAATGCCCCACTATGTTAAATTTTGTGTTCTTGTTTTTTAATTGATTTTCTTTTTAAAAGTTGTATTTCTTTTACATTAGCATAATTTTTTTAGGTTTTTTGATTTTTTCATATTCGAAACACATTTGGAAATTCAGAAAATAAAATTTCCAAATCCAAAATATTCGGATTTCTAAAAAAGTGAGACTTTTATTTAGATCCATCACTATATTAAACTATATTATAACAACAACAACAAAATACGCTGTCATGATGGTAAAAGTCAGCGTCACAGGGCACGCTTCATGGCTTGGGCGCGAACAAAGGCCGCGCCACCGGCAGTGTCCAGGGCGCCAGCGTCAGCCAGCAGACAGTCGACATAACGCCGAGTTCGCGCTTGACCTCGCCGGTAGGGTGCCTGCAGCGTGAGCAGCAGCACCTCCTGCACCGGCTGTGGGCAGTACAACTCGGCGCGGATGAGATGGCCTGCGAGCTGGAGTCGCCGACGGCGCAGTAGATCACTTGGACGTGGCAGGCCAGCGCGGCGATAGAGTGCCGCGTTGGTGACTCGCTCGACGCTGATGTTGAAGGCGGCGCGCAGCAGACCAGCGTGCGCCGCATCGACTTGCTGTTCGAGTGAGTCCGTCAGCGTCCAGGTCTCGGCGTTGTACAGCAGGACGGTCTCGATTACCGCCTGGAACAGCGCCGCCCTCTGGCAGTCCGGTAGGGCCTCGGACTGCAGGACTGCCCTCACAGAACGAAAGGCAGCCCAGGCAAGCCCGCGGCGGCGTCGCAGGTCCTCGCGAGCGTCTGGAACCAGACCGCCGAGGTAGACGAACTGCTGACATCGCGGGAGTTCGGTCGCCTGCCCGTCAGTGCCTCGGCAAAATATTGCAGCCTCGATGTCGTCCGGCACGCAGAGCACAACGGTCTTCTGCGTGTTGACCACCAGGCCGACACTCGCCGCAACGGCAACCAGCCTGTCCAGCTGCCGTTGGGCGCCCTCGACGGTCGAGGACAGCAGGGCGAGGTCGTCGGCATAGCCAAGCACGCTGAGCCGCTTCTCCGGTTGACGTTATATTATATTAGGGCTTATATGCTTGGGCACAATGCAACCTAGGGATTCATCCAGCCATTTCTATTGGCAACACATACACATGTAAGTTGCTATTGGACAGAATAGTAGTCACATGATTGCTCTCAGCCAATAGCAACTTATATGTGTATATTGCTAATAGAAATAGCTAAGTGATTTTTTAAGGTTGTGCATATATGTTATATTATATATTAGCAATACAGTTTCATTTGCAAAATTATTTTTCTATTAAATTAGCTAAACAAATAATTTCTTTTTATTTTCTTACTCCTGGGAATGCTAAAAACTATTATAACATATAAAATGTTTGTTGGTTTGTTTATAATAATAAATGTAACTACAAGCTATAAACCAAAAAAGGAATTTATAGCTTAATGTATAATATATTGTTATGGATCAATCATTGGCCTAGATGGACATCCAACCATTTTGGTTAAAGTGATAATATATATATTTATTATAAGAATACTTTTTGCTTTAGAAAAAATAGATTTGGTAAAAATGCTTTCTGCTATTCTTCCTTTCCCACTTAGTAATTATCAAACACCACCCCTTTGGGCCATAGATAACTCACAAGGTAGACTTCTTTGCCATATATTTATCATACAAATCCTTGGCACTGGTGCAAATTCAAATGAAAGATTTCCTAATGCTAGTTTAGGCCCTATGCTTTTCCCATAGTCAGGAAGATGGCCTTTTTCATTGAAAATTCCAGTGCAAAAAAGGGGCTGGACATGTACCATGCCGGTGCATTCTAGTGCAATAGCAGGCAAAGAAGAAAAATCTAGCATAGTACAGTGCAAGACAAAAATTGACATAATTTGGTGCAAGACAAAAGCTTCCAACAAGACAATATTTTCTCTGACAGAAAATTAGCATGTCACTAGCAATCTACGCCCCCTGTTGGGGAGCCAAAGAAATGCAATACACGTTTTTTTATTAAGCTAAATGTATCCTTGAAATCTTAAAAAATCTCCTGTCAAACCTTGTAAGCCTTGACATGTCAGTAATTCCCCCCACAAGCTTTAACATATCAACTTCCCCCCCCCCTGACATCTCAGCAATGCCCCCAATAAGCCTTGAAAATCTAAAAATATCTGTCAACCTTCTAACCCTAATCCTAACCTAACCCTAACCATAACCCTAGCCTAACCCTAACCCTAACCCTAACCCTAACCTAACCCTAAAGCATTGAAATTTCAGTAATTCTCTCTAAGAGTCATTAAAGCACTACAGCATTATAGCGATTCCCTGCAAGCCTCGACATCGTAGGGATTCCCAAATGAATCTCTTAACTTCGACATGAAGCTTCTTTTATTTTTTACATTACGCTTTTTTTATCAGCGATCCCTCCCATGAGGAGGCATCAAATAATGTAACAAAAAGTTTTTAATAAACTACATGTAGCTTCTGACTTTTGCCTTGAAATCTCATTTATCCCCCAGTGAGCCTTGAAATCTCAGCTATTCCCCCCATAAGCCTTAACATGTCAGCGATGGCCCCCATAAACCTTGAAATCTAAAAAATCCCCTGTTATTCTGTTAACCTTGAAACCCGATAAAATATAACCCTCAACCCACACCTGACCTAAACCTAACTTTAACCCAACCTAAAGCCTTGAAATCTCAGCAATTCTTCTCCCCTAAGCCTTGACATTTTAGTGATTACTTCTTTAAGAATCACAGCACTATAACGATTTCCACCAAGCTTTGACATCGTAGCAATTTAGTTATAAAGATTTCTTTTTATTAGCATTTTTTGTTTGCCACAAATTGCCAGTGAATTGTTAGCTTTTAATTTTTGCATTTTTTTTCAAAAAGTTGTACACAGTCCAAGCAAACTTTTTTATAAAAACAGTTCTGGCACATGGTGCAAATAAACCTTTTTGATAGGATTTGTTCTAGCACATGGCACAATCAAACTTTTTTGATAGGATTTGTTCTGGTGCAAGGTGTGCCATGATCCTGACTCTGGCACTTTTCTAGAAATAGTAGAATATTAATAACTTCAGTGAGGGTCTTGTTCTTTTAAAACTTGTCAATTTAATTTAATTTGAATATGAAAGTAAAAGCTGAATAAAAGTAGGTTTTCTACAAACAATTAACTTTGTAATATAATTATAATTATATTAAATCAAAGTTAGACAAGCAGAAAACTTTGGTTGGGCATAAAATTTTGTGAAGTTTTCAAAATCAGGCATGATTATGATTGTGAATATGAATTTATATTATTATTTATAGTTATATTTATACAACATCTGAGTTACATTATGAACTTGTAAGTTATAAGTGTAAAAAATAGCAAAACAAAAAAAGAAACCATTATTTATTAGCATGGGTAGCAGGAGCTTGTGACACTAATGGCACCTGCCATACATGCGCAACAGTCGGCCGAGTCGGCCGATCCGGCCGACCGATTTGGCGGCCAATCAAGGAAGTCGCAAAAATGCCCACCCAAAAATAACCTGAAGAGTAGTACTAAGTAGCTGACGAGGCATTTTAGCTTAATAAAACAGTCATAGTTACTCCTGCCGTTTACCCAAAGTTGCGTTAATTTTGCTTTCGGGTTTTTTTATATGTAAGTCGCATTTTTGGCCAAAAACTACGTCGCATTTTTGTTAAAACTAAGTCGCACGGCTGACCGAATTTTGGAGGTTGCACATGTATGGCACCTGCTGAAGAAGCTGTGTTGCTTGGAGGGAGGTCTAAACTTGGAGATTGTGAGGATGGCCTACCTGGCACTAGTGAGACCGATTCTGGAGTACGCGGCCCCAGCATGGTACCCATGGCTGGCCAAGGTACACCTGGAGAAGCTGGAGAGGTGCCAGCGGGCAGCCGCCAGAGCCATTGCCGGAGTACTGGCCAGCACGCCGATGGAAGCGGTGCTGCAAGAAGCCGGGCTACCATCGCTGGAAAGCAGGCTGCAGTTCCAGACGCTGAAGACCTATGATAGCTACTGACAGCTACCAGCGGAATCGCCTAGGAATGAGATGGCCAATAGGCGCATGAAGAAGAGGCTGAAGAAGCCCAACTGGAGGCAGAAGTGTCGCGAGGACTGGACCAGACTGGAGTTACCGGAGCCGGAGCCGGAAGAGCAGAGTAGGCAAATCCCACCGTGGGTTCAAATCAGAACTAAGGTTGCCTTGGAGGAGCTCATGAACCGGCAGGCAACCGAGAAAGAGAACAAGGAAACCGCAGAGAGCTGGATTGCGAACAGAGACACCGACTACATCCTGTACACAGATGGGTCGGTGGGCAAGGACGGTAAAGGTGGAGCTGGTCTCATCATTTACCGGGGCAGCACGAAGCAGGGCAAAGCTCGAGGATCAGCGGGACAGGGATGCTTGTCCACGCAAGCCGAGATCAGGGCACTCCGTATGGCAATCGATTGGTTGGACGCGGCAGATTGGAAAACGGCCACCATCGTGAGTGACAGTCAAGCAGCGCTCCGGGCTTTCCAGGACAGATGGAAGGGTGAATGGCAGGACGTGAGGCATTGCTGGCTAAAGATCGCGAAGTGGCCTGAAAGAACCCTGACGATGAAGTGGGTGGCAGGACATGTCGGAGTGGAAGGAAATGAGCTGGCAGACAGGCTGGCGGCAAAGGGACGAGGCGAGGAAGGTGTCTTCTGGACACGGAAAGCGGCCACTAACCACATTTGTAGAGCCCTGGAAGGCAGGATGGAGTGGAAGCACGAGAGGGCGAAGGAAATCTACGCGAAGAAGCAGCCGGACTGGCGGAAGGAAGGAAAGTGGTGCAGAGCGGCCAGGTGCGATTTTGCCAGGTTCAGGACTGGACACCACGCGGAGCTGGCGGAGTATGGTGCTCGGATTGGAACCAGGGAGAGTGGAACGTGCTGGCTGTGCAGTCTCAAGGAGGAAGGCACGGAGCACGTGCTGTTGAAGTGCCCAGTGATGGACAACATCAGGAGGAAGACCGGCATCACGGATATGGGCGACTTATGCGCCATGCCCGAAGAATGCCGGGCCCTTTGGAACGAGTTCCGAGAACGGGTTAGGCTGAAGAGAGAGTAGGGCTATGGTACGGCAACGCCAACAACAACAACAACACTAATGGCATATGCCCCCTTGAATTTTTGAGTTTCTAATATTTGAGTACTTAGTAATTAGAGATATTGGTAATTTTTTGTGTTTTTCCTAATTTTGGGTCCTAATTATTAGCTTATAAGGACACTTGTAAGTAAGCAGAAATTCATAACCTCATGAATGAGTTTTAAAGAAATCACAACCATGATCACATCTAATCCCTATGATATACAATTAAAAATAAATATAAAATAAAAAGCAAGGCCTATAATATAGCTTCTATAGTTCTAGCCCATAGTCTAAAAGGTGGCAAGTTTCGTAAAACTCTTTTATTTCTAAAAAATAAACTCTAAAAAAGTTGATATATAAACAATTTTAGACTCAGTTTTTTAATTTTATATTAGTATAAAATTGAAACAAAAACTAGAATTTTTTCTAGCATATACCTACCATGATATAGACTGTTTTCTAGCCTATTTATTTTTAATAGAGTTATATAAACAACTTTCTAATTATATTTAAAGGCTCCACTAAAATTTTGAAGCCTTTTTGCCAAAACCAAATTGCTGAAGCCTTTTATTATCTACATAGTGTTAAGAAGATACTAGTTTGTTGTAGCAGCTTTAGTTCAAGAAACATTTTATTGACAAATGACAGCTAGTCTTTATGCCAAGGTAAAGAGATGTGCAAAGTTCTGCATTTTTTGCAAACTTCTGCCAAGTGAAAAATAGAAAAATAGCTTATTAGCT
Source organism: Macrostomum lignano (assembly GCA_002269645.1). NCBI lineage: Eukaryota > Metazoa > Platyhelminthes > Macrostomidae > Macrostomum > Macrostomum lignano. The sequence continues at coordinate 17,443 of NIVC01001264.1, forward strand.
GAATTAATATAACTTATAAGACAATAAGGTAGACAGCTTAGGCAAGTTGGTCATAGGTAATCATATCATTTATTTAATAAAACTAAACAAACAGTGCAATGTTAAACTATTTATTAGCTGACAAGGCAACTTGATCACAGTTACTCCTGCTATTTACCCATTTGCCCCCTAGATTAATAATGCTCAGCATTCAAAGTGTGTCATGCTTGGTGCACTTAGTGCTCAATTTGTAATGCTTGATGCAGATCTATGGACATTTAGAATTTATTCAAATAAATCAAATATAGTTATAAAAACTTAAACCTTTGTATCAATATCTAAAAAAGCCAGTCGTAACTTCTCTTAAGGCTAATATGCATGGGAAGCCCATAGAAAAACTTTTTTGCCATTTTTGCATATAAAATATTTTGTTTCAAATGTTGCTTCTAATTTCTTTCTTCCTCTTATAGTAGACATATTGTACATCATAGCATTAAAACATTATTACAGCTATGTTATCCCAATTAGGGGGACTAAGAGGTGAGTTTGAAAAGACAAGGGCATTTAGAGATTGTAGTCTTGTGGCTCATAAATGAAGGTAGGGAATTAAAGATAGGACAACACAGTATATCTTTAAGAAAGGCTGGGGTGCTTGAGCAGTCATGAGCACATTATATTCAGATTTGAGACTAAGAGAAGTGGAACATTGGGAATTGTTATAGAACATGGGTCTGGAGGTGTTAATTCCCACAAAGTTAAAGGATTATTTTTACACTAAATGTATATATTGTTTGCTTTGGTTTTTATTCATACATGTCACAAAGGTTTTCCTTTGAAACTTTCTGTATCTTATACGAGAAATTAGCAATCGCATCTTACCTGACCCAACTATATCACTCCCCCCAACCCTAAACAAATGCTTATTAGCTGAGCGAGCCCTGGACACGATGAACTTCGACTCAATGAAAGGCCGCCCAATTCGCATTATGTGGTCGCAGCGAGATCCGTCTCTGCGCAAATCTGGACAGGGCAACATCTTTATTAAGAATTTAGACAAGCAGATTGACAACAAAGCTATGTATGATACATTCTCGGCGTTTGGAAACATCCTCTCTTGCAAGGTATGACTGAATTTACTTTTCATACTTATTTTCTCAATTTTAACATTTTAGCCTTCCTAAATTGTTATTTCAGTCTGTCATGAGCCATTGTCAGTGTAACACCCCCTGTCAGTCAGTATCACTTACACCCCTCCCCTATCACTGACACGCCTCCCCTATCACTGACACGTCTCCCCTATCACTGACACGCCTCCCCTATCACTGACACCCCTCCCCTATCACTGACACCCTCCCCTATAACTGACACCCCTCCCCTATCACTGACACGCCTCCCCTATCACTGACACCCCTCCTCTATCACTGACACCCCTCCCCTATCACTGACACCCCTCCCCTATGAATGACACCCCTCCCCTATCACTGACACGCCTCCCCTATCACTGACACCCCTCCCCTATCACTGACACCCCTCCACAATCACTGACACCCCTCCCCTATCACTGATACCCCTCCCCTATCACTGACACCCTCCCCTATCACTGACACCCCTCCTCTATCACTGACACCCCTCCTCTATCAGTCTATCACTGACACCCCTCCCCTATCACTGACACCCTCCCCTATCACTGACACCCCTCCCCTATCACTGACACGCCTCCCCTATCACTGTCACGCCTCCCCTATCACTGACACGCCTCCCCTATCACTGACACGCCTCCCCTATCACTGACACCCCTCCCCTATCACTGACACCCCTCCCCTTTCACTGACACCCCTCCCCTATCACTGACACCCCTCCCCTATCACTGACACCCCTCCCCTATCACTGACACCTCTCCCGTCATTCAGATTCAGTGAACTGCTGCATTGCCACCCTTTGTCAGCCTGTCTATGCATCCTGCTTAATTAACATTCCCTGCTCAAAGCTCTTAAACTCAAATTTGTCATTCGCGCCTTCCAACCGCCAGATCGCCACAGACGAGACGGGCAACTCCCGCGGCTACGGCTTCGTCCACTTTGAGACTCAGGAGGCAGCCGACCAGGCCGTCGAGAAGGTCAACGGCATGCTGCTAGCCGGCAAAAAAGTGTTTGTCGGCCCTTTCATGCCGCGCAAAGATCGGCGTCAGGAGGCGGGCGATCGCAAATACACGAACGTGTTTGTGAAAAACTTTGGCGACTATTATGACGAAGAATCGTTTCACCAGGCATTCTCAGAGTTTGGCGAGATCACCTCCTCCAGAGTGATGGTAATTACTCTAATTTGAAATTTCGATTAATATTAACTATATGACTGTCCTGTGGCCCTTCAAAATCGGTGTCCTATGTGATCCTCCATTCTAACCCTCCAATGTGACCATCAAATAAACGGTCAATCACGTGACCTCCAATGATACCTTGAATAAACGGGCAATCATGTCACCTCCAATGATACCTTGAATAAACGGGCAATTATGTGACCTCCAATGTGACCATCAAATAAACGGTCAATCACGTGACCTCCAATGTGACCATCAAATAAACAGTCAATCACGTGACCTCCAATGTGACCATCAAATAAACAGTCAATCACGTGACCTTCAATGTGACCATCAAGTAAACAGTCAATCACATGACCTCCAATGTGACCATCAAATAAACGGTCAATCACATGACCTCCAATGTGACCATCAAGTAAACGAACGTCCATCAGGTGCCCTCTGAACTCCAATGGGACCATGTCAAATAAATGGGTGATCGTTCCATAAGTGTCACACTTGAAGGTCACACTGACAGTCACATGCCTCATTTATTTCACCGCCATTTATTTGTCTGTCACAAGTGTGACAAACAGTGTTGTATTTTTTAACAAAGACAAAATTCCACGAACCAAAACGAATATCCCCGAAAACTGACCAATTTCACCAATACCGATTACTCGATCCATCTCTAATAATATTCTTTCCTTTGATTAATCATCTCAGGTGGATGAGAACGGCAAGTCCAAAGGCTTTGGTTTCGTCTGTTTCAAGGAGCCCGAGTCCGCCGAGGCGGCCGTGAACGCTCTGCACGGCAAAGAGCTGGACGGCGGCAAGACTCTCTATGTTGGCCGGGCGCAGAAGAAAGGCGAACGTTTGGCTGAATTGCGCGAAAAGTTCGAACGCCAACGTCAGGAGCGAATGAATCGCTATCAGACTGGCGTTAATCTCTACGTTAAGAACCTTGACGATGGAATTGACGACGAGAAATTGCGAGCCGAATTTGTGCAATTTGGCAGCATCACTTCGGCTAAGGTGATGATTGACTCAACTGGCCGCAGCAAAGGCTTCGGCTTCGTCTGCTTTGCCCAGCCCGAAGAGGCTACTAAAGCTGTCACTGAGATGAATGGCAAAATTGTGGTTAGCAAGCCGCTGTACGTGGCTCTGGCCCAGCGCAAGGAGGATCGTAAGGCTCATTTGGCTTCGCAGTACATGCAGCGGTTGGCCAGCTACCGAATGCAGGGCCAGCTGCCCAGCCAGTTCATGCCGCAGACTCAGGCGCCTGGCTATTTTGTGCCCACTATGCAGCAGCCCGCTGGCAGGTGAGTCATGGATTAGCCTGTTTATGTCTCTTACCCTGACAATCGCCAAATTGGGTCTCGTGTCTCTGCCCTGAGAGTCACCAAATTGAATTTCATGTCTCTACCCTGAGAGTCGCCACTTTCAATCTCATGTCTCTACCCTGAGACTCACCAAATTGAATCTCATGTCTCTACCGTGAGAATCGCCATCTTCAATCTCATGTCTCTACCCTGAGACTCACCAAATTGAATCTCATGTCTCTACCGTGAGAATCGCCATCTTCAATCTCATGTCTCTGCCCTGAGAGTCGCCAAATTGAATCTCATGTCTCTACCCTGAGACTTACCAAATTGAGTCTCATGTCTCTGCCCTGAGAGTCGCCATCTTCAATCTCATGTCTCTACCCTGAGAATCGCCATCTTCAATCTCATGTCTCTACCCTGAGAATCGCCATCTCAGTCTCATGTCTCTGCCCTGAGAGCCGCCAAATTGAATCTCATGTCTCTGCCCTGAGAGCCGCCAAATTGAATCTCATGTCTCTGCCCTGAGAGTCGCCATCTTCAATCTCATGTCTCTGCTTTGAGAGCCGCCAAATTTAATCTCATGTCTCTGCCTTGAGAGCCACCAAATTTAATCTCATGTCTCTGCCTTGAGAGCCGCCAAATTTAATCTCAATCTCATGTCTCTGCCCTGAGAGTCGCCATCTTCAATCTCATGTCTCTGCCCTGAGAGTCGCCACTTTCAGTCTCATGTCTCTGCCCTGAGAGTCGCCACTTTCAGTCTCATGTCTCTGCCCTGAGAGTCGCCATCTTCAATCTCATGTCTCTGCCCTGAGAGTCGCCACTTTCAGTCACATGTCTCTGTCCTGAGAGTCGCCACTTTCAGTCTCATGTCTCTGCCCTGTGAGTCGCCACTTTCAGTCTCATGTCTCTGCCCTGTGAGTCGCCACTTTCAGTCTCATGCTTTACGCGATAACAGATGTCACACTAAAACCCAACCGCAGGTTCTACAACCCCATGGCAGGCATGGGCATGGGCATGCAGCAGCAGCATCAGCGGCCGCATCACGCCGGCGGCCACCCGCAGCAGCAGCAGCCGCCGCCGCCAAGGTGGGCCGCCGCAGGTGCCGGCATGCACGGCCACCAGCAGCCAGGCGGCGGCCAGCCGATCCGTCCGGCCGCCCAATACGGAGCCGCCATGCCTGGCACGCCGCAGGCAGCTGCAGCCGCTGCCGCCGCCGCCGCCGCTAGAGCCGCCGCTATTCAGCACCGGCCACCCATGCCTTCGGCAGCCGCCGCAGCCGCCGCTGCTGCCGGCCTTCGAAACAGCGGTCCAGGCTCTCGGGCCATCACCAATCAGCAGGGCGCGCCGCCGCAGCAGCCGCCGCAGCAGCAGCAGCAACAGCCTGGTGGTCGTCCGATTGCCGGATCAACCGTTGGAGGGCCTCAGCAGCAGCAGCAGCCACCAAGGAAGCCATTCGGTCCTCAGGCGGCCACTGGTGGCGGCTACCAGCTGGGCGGAGGCCCTGTCGGCGCTCGAATGCCGCCGTCTGTTCAGCAGCAGCAGCAGATGATGCAGCAGCAACAGCAGCAGAACATCGGCGGTCAGGAGGCTCTGACCACCGCTATGCTGGCCGCAGCTCCGCCGCAGGAGCAGAAGCAGATGCTTGGCGAGCGTCTCTATCCGCTGATTCACGAGATGAACGCCCCGTTGGCCGGCAAGATTACTGGAATGTTGCTCGAGATTGACAATGCCGAGCTGCTGCACATGCTGGAGTCTCACGATGCGCTCAAGGCTAAGGTGAGTTTCTGTTTGGTTTGCTCCTAGGTTGCTGGGATGCGCATGCTTTTAAATTTGAGGATCTGGATTCTTCCTAGTTTTGGGATCTGGATTCTTCCTAGTTTTGGGATCTGGATTCTTCCTAGTTTTGGGATCTGGATCCTGTCCAGCTGTCCAGCTGTGGGATCTAGATCCCGTCCAGCTGTGGGATCTGGATCCTGTCCAGCTGTGGGATCTGTATCCTGTCCAGCTGTGGGATCTGGATCCTGTCCAGCTGTGGGATCTAGATCCTGTCCAGCTGTGGGATCTAGATCCCGTCCAGCTGTGGGATCTAGATCCTGTCCAGCTGTGGGATCTGTATCCTGTCCAGCTGTGGGATCTAGATCCTGTCCAGCTGTGGGATCTGGATCCTGTCCAGCTGTGGGATCTAGATCCCGTCCAGCTGTGGGATCTAGATCCTGTCCAGCTGTGGGATCTGGATCCTGTCCAGCTGTGGGATCTAGATCCTGTCCAGCTGTGGGATCTAGATCCTGTCCAGCTGTGGGATCTAGATCCCGTCCAGCTGTGGGATCTAGATCCTGTCCAGCTGTGGGATCTAGATCCCGTCCAGCTGTGGGATCTAGATCCTGTCCAGCTGTGGGATCTAGATCCCGTCCAGCTGTGGGATCTAGATCCTGTCCAGTGTCCAGCTGTGGGATCTAGATCCTGTCCAGTGTCCAGCTGTGGGATCTGGATCCTGTCCAGCTGTGGGATCTGTATCCCTGATCTGATTCGCAGTTCAAGCGCAATAACACCAATTTCAACCCCAATGGCGCAGGTGGACGAAGCTGTCAACGTGCTGCGCGCTCACCAGGCCAAGAACCAGCCAACTGGAGCTGCGGCATCGACCGCTGAGAAAAATTAGCTGACAACTGATCGATACTGACCTGCACTGATTGGAGGCAAACTTTGTTTGAAATCAATTTTTTTAACACCTGAAGAAATTTGCAATGTTGGGTTAGTTGTTGAACTTGGAAAGGTGATTTATTAGTTAGGCAAACCAACCTGATACGTTAGGGACACTGGCTAGGATATTAAGAGACTTAAGGCCTAACCAGCAGAGTTCTCGATTAGTTGTGGAAGGGTTTTTTTGTCTGATTGTCAATCGCAATTTCCAAGGCTGGCACTGTCAGTAAAAATGCTATACGGTAGCTAGATGGCGGATGGACTGCGCTAAGAGTTTGTGTTGTGTGCGATCTCTTTGTATGGCCGACAAGATAAAATTATAACAAAAAATGCGTTTCGATTTCTCGCCACACCTCTGAGTCCAACCAATGATTAATGTAATTTTGCTTATTCATCGATTGCCCACCTCTGTCTCTGCTTACTCTGATTGGTTTAGTTGGTTGGCTGTAGAATTCGAAACCCCCAAAAAAATCGCAAAAATACGTTTTGTCAACTTTAGCGTTGATTTTTTTCCTATCAAAAAAAGATTTCACGAGTTTGAATCTGCGATAAATAATTCAGCGACGTGTACCTATTGTCTAACCTTACTTTTTCATTTTAATATTCTCCCCTCAAATTCCGCTCTAGCAGCGTATTAGGTTCATTTATCCAACCAAGCGGTCCTTATGTGTATCGGGTTTTTTTCTATTACTAGCTAATCTTTTAATGCTTGAAAACTTTTATTCAGACAGGGCACCGCTTGTACCTGTAAGTTTTCATTATTCATTTTTATTTCTTATTAATATTTCATTCAAAGAGGAACTACAGTATCATTCTAATAAAGTGGTGTTTTGGTTACTGAAGCTGAGAGCCTGAGACTCCGCCTTAAAAAAACACGATTTTTTTCTTGCATTTTCCATTCTTAAAAGACACTGCACTCCAAAAATAGCAAATATGAAAACTATAATGAGCATTAGTAGTGTCTTCTTTTCAGTGGTTCTTTGAACCTTTTATCATATTGACGGGGTGAAAAAATCATTTTCATTTTTTCGGTTCGTGTCCCGTTATATTTAAAACTTTCCTTTGGATGTTTTTAGTTTGATCAAGTAAAGTTCAAGTAAAATTGCTCTCTAAAAACGTTTTCTAACTAAAATGAACCATTAATTCTTTGAGTTAAAAATCGGAACGAATGTATGACTTTTTTTCTTATTATTCACTTGGCTCATAATCCTCCTATTCTCTCTATCAATCAATAAAACTAATAAAAATCGTAAAATTTCTAAATGAAAGCAATCTATACTGTGTTTTTTTGATAAAGCTTTAATCCACTAACGTTTTCTGTTTGACAAAAATACACGGCTTGGTGTTGATTTTGCGGCGTGATTTAACGTGAAGGAAGAGCCTATTGTGTTGGTTTACCATCTTCTGAAAAGGCTTAGTGCTGATCGATTTTTGTCTTTTTTATTTTAATCGACACGTGAACTAAATTTTTAGCGTGTGTATTAAAAATAATTGATTACACCTGCCCCAATTGGGCCAGATGTGCAACCGACAGCTCAGCCGCAGCCATTGCGCGGCGCATCTGAAGGCTGCGTACGGCTATTCAGTCCAAGGACTTGGGGGGGGTCGCTACACACACACTCAATTACCCCCAGCTAATGCTGGCACCCATTTTACAGCTGGGTGAACTAAAGCAATGCAGAGTTGAGTGATTAGCCGATAAGCCGAATAACAGTCGAACCCCCGACCTTCAAGTCGTGAGTCTGACGCTCTAACCACAAGGCTAGAGAGGCCTCTGAAATAAATCAATGCACATTTATTTTGCACTTTTTAAGAAACTTCCTCTAAGAAACCTGAGGGGGGGTTCTAGTAGGTTGGCTCATTTGATAATACACAATGAAGCAAAGGGATTTATTCTTTTACAGCGTCTTGACTCTTGAGGCTGAAGGCTAGAGATAGAGGAACCACGTACAGATCGGCACCACAACCAGTTGGTGTTCATTTGTACCTTAGGGCCGTTTTATTCCAATTAGATTCGAGTCGTAGGCTGGCCTCAAGACATAGACAAAAGACCCTCCTCGACATTTCCAAGCTTACATGGTATACTCGTAGTCAGGCTATTATCCTGTGTGTAAAAGCTGATAGTGAAAAATAAATTTTAGCAATACCTGTAGATCCCAAAAAGCGCGCAAGAGGTTAGAATGATGTGATTTTGCACAAACCGTTCAGGCTTTCATTGCATTGATTACTTTTGTTGCCGAGTTTTGCCAGTAGAAGTTGCTAAAACGTGCATTGTCAAATTTGAAGCTCGATCTGTCAATATTGATTGTATATTTTGAGTGCCAGCTGCTATATACATGTAGTGTCAATATTGAAGAGGAGTTTGTCAGTTTCGAAGCTCTCACTGTTCAAAATCGAGGGTAAAATGGTGTGGTTATACATGTAAAGGATTCAATACTTTTAGTTATGAGTGCTTAAATTTCTTGGTCACAAGTCGAGTGCCATAGATCGCATTTAAGCAAGAAGTATTGAGTAGTATTGTTGTATATAACGGTCAAGTCAAAGTCGAGAGTCAAATCATGGAACCACACAGCCTATAAGATTCATCCAGTTCTAAAGATTTCCCATAGAGATAATTAGCGCCCTAGCTGTCCTCTGACGAGTTGAACTGGATGCAACACTCGAACAACATGCTCTCCTCGATCGGCTTCTACTGCAGGAGCTTGACAATGGACAGATGGACGCCAACTATGCTTTGCCCCAAGATATCGACGGCGCCATGCTACAGGAGGAGCTGAGCCTGATTTAAGCAGGCTAGAGGCTGCGATTTCCGAGATAATTAAAAACGCTCAGCAGAGAACTCCATGCACTAGCCGACAGCAAACAGTTTTACATGTATGTAAAAAAGCTGAAAGGATTTCATGGATGAACATCCTGTGGGTCTTTCGCCAATGTTTCTATTGCTTTTGAACATTCTCAACTTCTCAGGCTCGCGTCGATCTGCAAAGTGATTCCGCTGAGGCCGTTGCAGCTGCAATGCGGTTGTCCTATGGAACATGCAGGAAGCGTGATGGCAACGGGAGCGGGCCATAGACTATAGGATTTAATGCACGCCTTTTGGCAAAAATTCAGGAAAAAATGCCATAAAATCTTTGTTTGAGCGGATATTTACCTATTGTGAGGCTATATCCGATCGGCAATTAAAGAAAAATCTAACAAAAAACCTTTTACAACGACACCAGCTGCTGCGGTTGCAGGCTGGTCTTGAATGCGCAGACAAATAAAATGGCCGAAAAGCGTGCTCTGGGCACTGTCGCAGCTGCCTTTGATCTATAAATCGATCCCATTAGTTCGTAAATCATGCTTTTAGTCTTCATGTTTTACATGCAAACACGCGTGCAGGGAGACAGCTAGCTGACACAGTTTGGGAGTTTTTATTGTTTACAGAGGTTGCCGCGGATGCTGCAGCTGCTCCTGCAGTTTCAAAATGCTTGTAACTGCATTTATGCGCAAACTTAAACAGCCTATCTGCCTCTCTGCCTTAAAGCATTGGTAACTTTGGCCCGGAAGTGAAAGAGAAAATTACCCATAGCAACTATTTTCTAATTCGGAAAACAGCAGAAGAGCATTCGATCTAGAACTTGCGAGCATCAATGATGCAGCCATTGCTGCTGCTGCTGCTGCTGAGCTGCCAGCTGCTGCAGTCGCAGGGCCTGCCGTGTCCCGCACCGTTCACCATGCAGGCCGGTCTGTGCCTGTTCGTGAGCACAGCTCACAGCCACAGCTGGTGCTCAGCCAATCGGCAGTGCGCATCGATCGGAGGCGAGCTCGTCAACTCGCACAGCTCCATCCAGAAGTTTCGCACTGGGGAAATCCCCAGTGCCATCTGCAGCTGCGACCTGTGGGTCGGGCTGAGCGACCTGGCCGATGAGAGAAACCGGAGCAGAGCCGGCTGGCAGAGGGTCAACGGAAAAGGCATCTTCCCGGAGGACAGCAGCCTATTTCACCCCGGTGAGCCAAATCGTGGAGTTTCCTCCAACTGCCTCCGACTGCACGAAGACAAGACCCTGGCTGACTCCCATTGCAAATTGAGCTTCGGATTTGCCTGCGAGTTCGCGAGCGATGCCCAACTGCCGACGACTGTCGGCGTCTGGAGGGCCGCCGCCTTCAAGCGAGAGAGCTTCAACTCCGAGTACTGCTTCACCGATGTGCCGAATGTGAGCAGCGCTGTTGAGTGCGTTGCCGCCGCTATGAGTGACGCCAGCTGCAGACACGTGCTGTACAACAGCAAGCTGCGAGCCTGCCGCCTGCTGCTGTTCACCGACGCTCAGGTGGAGGTGGAGGTCGAGACGAGCGCCGACTGGGTCAAGTTCCGACTCGAGTGACGACAGAAGCCCAGGACCTTGAATTACCGACCCGAAACTGATGTCACTAAGCACTGAGAGTTTTTCTAGCCAATTTAAAATTCCATTTCAAAATACAATCGGGTCAATGCATTGCAAAAGAAATCCGAAGTCACGTTTTCTTTGAGTTACAAAACTTTGTCGTCTAGACAGAGGCCCAGGCTCGATTCCAAGTGCAGTCGCATTAATCTGGGGCTAAATCGGAATCTCGGCTTGGCTCTGCTCGTGCAGTTAACGCCAGCCAGCTTGATGGCCAACCTCCAAGGCACAGTGAAGTGTACATGCCTAACGATAAATAAAGTTAGTGCCACTGTACACTCCTGTGTGAGTGTGTGCCTGTGCGTATGACTGCGTACGCATCCGCGCGCTTGTGTGCCTGCTCAGGGGAGTCGGTTTTGTGACAATGTGACAATGTAAAAGTAACTGACAACCCCTTTAATACTCTAGCATATAGTCACAAGCATTACGGAATGATAATGCTACCTTTCCTGACTAGCCTACTATACCAACACACCCGCGGTTCCCGACGGCTTGGACCGAAATCGTGCCATAGACATTTTTTGCGCTCCACTACGAGACTGATGGCACAATATCGTGCCAAGCCAGCAAAACCGCACCCGACTGACGATTATTTATACGAGGGGTGTCCCAAAAGTCGGTGCACTTTCTTCACTATACAGCCTTTTCTGACCGATCAGAAATATTTATTTTGTAGCAGTTAACAAGAGAATTATCTGCCAGTTAAAATGACTTTCTATTTATTTCTGTATCTGCTGGCATTCTTGAGATATGAGCACTTTTATGCCCCGCCCCTGTGCTACTTCTACAAATTGCCATGGACCAAAGCTTTGTACCTGATGCACGAAACAACGAAATATTCAACGAATCAACAAAACATCCTCAGCATGAAAGCTGAGGAAAGAACAGTCAGAAGTTAATCAACATTGTCCTGAGGCTTCTCCACATACTGCACCGACTTTTGGGACACCCCTCGTAGTTTATGTTCGCATCATCTTTCGCGTAGATAGCACAGCCATTGCAGACTGATATGGACCGTTTTCAATCAATCAATTTTCAATCAAGTCATCAATAACAAGCTAACTCGCATGTAGACAAGTAGTCAAGCACAGAACTCAAGTCTAAACCTGTTGATTAAAGTTAAAGTTAAAGGGTGCTGCGCAGAATGTCTGTTGGCAAACTCTGACCCTCTGCCTCTGCCTCTCCTTACGTCCCTTGGATCATTTGAAACTTCTATCTTCTCTTCTGTTTCCTCTCTTCTCTCTCGTTTCTCCTCTCCTCTCTTCTTTCCTCTCTCCTCTCTACTCTTTTCTCTCTCTTCTCTCCTTTCTTCTCTTCTTCTCTCTTCTCAACTCTCTCCTCTGTACTCTTTTCTTTCCCCTCTTCTGATTCATCCCTTTCCTTTCTCCTCTCTTCTATTGTCTTCTCTACTCTTTTATATATTCTCTCCCTCTCTTCTTCTCTTCTCTCTCCATTCTCCTCTGTCCTCCTTAATCCCTTATCTCTCCTTTCTCCTCTTTCCTTGTCTCCTCTATTCTCTGAATGTAGAGATTTCTTCTATTGTGGTTTGCTTCTAAAGTAATAAATAATTAAAACTGTACGAAACCATTCAAAGCGCCCGTTCAGTGCCCATTCTGCGCATGCTGCACTGGTTGAAGCAGACGCCAGGGCAGAGGGCGGGTAGTCCTGGGCAGGTCTCGCAGACGAAGACATGGTCCTTTTGGTCTGCCCAGCAACGTAGCACGCTCGTCACCGTTTCCGAGGCCTGGGCTGGCAAGGCGCAGAAAGCCCAGGAAGTTCTTCGTGCCGCCCGCCTGCCGGTACACAACCCAAGCATTCCTAACAAGCACGAGCATCAGGGGAACTCAAGCTTGTGGAACCAGCTGTAGCGAGCAACTCTGGCTGGTTATTGCGAGTGTTAGTTAGCCCTTAAAAAGGTGGAGAAATAGAATGTGGCTGTGCCTGTATATTTATTGTCTGGTCACAGATTTCCTGTTCATTGAGTGCGCGTTGGGATGTGCTCGAGCAGAGGGAAGTGGATAGGCTGGGTGGGGGTCACGGAGTGCAAACTAGGTGCCCGAACTGCCTGCCTGCGCATGCTACATCCCTCGTCTGGTGGATTGGAACCCGGGTTGGGGGTGGGTACAACATGGGTTCATGCTACGCGCGATCGAGTAATCAGTGTCAGTCATTTGAGTCAATGATCAGTCCTTGCTGCTGTTCCGCCTGCTGTCAGATGTCCGGAGCCTTTCGCCGGTCGCCCTCTTCGTAGCGTTTCGGCGTCTCCTTGGCCTGTCGGGGGTGCGGCCTGTTGGCGAGCGGGACGTCCTGGTCGCCTGTTGGCTCGGGCAGGCCGGTTGGTTCATCCGGCCGGCTGTTCTGTCCGCTGTCGCGTTCCCCAGGGCCACTCGGCCACTCGTCGGCTGCCTGGGAGACTCGCTTGACGTGGGTGGCGTGCCTGGAGCACCTCTGGCCGCCCCTCTGAAGCTGCAGGGTGTTGCCGTGGACTTTTGTCACGGTCCATGGCGAGACCTCGAAGAAGGGGTCGGTCTTGCTGCGGTTGGTGAGCCGGCGGAGTACGAGGTCGCCTTCGGTGATCTGGTGGTCGGTGGCGCCCCTCTTGCTGTCGGCGAAAGCCTTCATCCGCTCCTTGGCCCTAGAGTCGTGGCCGCGGACGGTCCGTCGCCTGGCATCAACCGGACGGGAGTGGTGCAAGCTGGGGATCGTGTCGTTGAGCTGTCGGCTGAATAGCAGGTCGGCTGGGGCCATGCCGGTTGATGCGTGCGGTGTTCGCCTGTATGCGGCCAGGTAGTCGTCCAGTGCCACCTGCCAGTCGCTGCCTTCCAGGATCGCCGCTTTGATTGCCTTATTGAGGCCTCGGTTGCATCGCTCTACGAGTCCGTTGGCTTGGGGATGCAGCGGCGTAGTCCGATGGTGGTGGACGCCCTGGCTGCGCAAGAAGGCGTTGAATTCTGCGGACGAGAATGGCGGGCCGTTGTCGGTGGTGATCTTGACTGGCTGGCCGAACATGCTGAACCACTGGCGGAGGGTTCGGATGACCGGAGCTGCCGCTGTCGACCCCGACATCGTCTGTACCAGTGGGAAACGTGAAAAGTAGTCGGTGCACACCAGCAGCATGTGACCTCTGATGGGTCCCAGGAAGTCCAGGCCCAGCTCTAGCCACGGCCCCTGCGGCAGCTCAGTCGGCTGGAGTGGGGCTGCCATCAGTTCGGCTGTGTTCGTGCAGACCTTGCAGCTGAGGCAGGAGTTTACAAAGTTCTTGACGGAGGCCCGCATTGAGGGCCACCAGACCTTTGTCTGGAGGCGTGCCAATGTTTTTTGGACACCCAGGTGGCCCTGGTGCGCCAGCTGCAGGCAGCGGTAGCGCAGAATGGCAGGAACGACGATTTGGTGCCCTTTGAGCAGGAGTCCGTCGTGTTGTGAGAGCTCGTGCCGCAAGCCGTGCAGGTTGCGCGTGTCGTGGCTATCAAGTTCCCACCGATGGGACCGGAGCCCGGATACGGCGGCTTGGATTGCCTTGTCGCCTGCGGCGGCAACCTTGGTCGTGTCGAGGCTGATGCTGTTCGGCGCTGCTGCCTGTGCTGTCATTGCGATGTAAGCCGTGTCGAGATCCTCGCCCTCGTTGTTCGGCGGTGTTGGACGTGGCTGGCGGCTCAGGACATCTGCCGGGTTGTCTGCGCCCGGCTGGTAGGTGACTTCGAAGTGGAGATCCTGCAGCCGAAGTGCCATGCGCTCGATTCGCGGCGGGGGCCGCGAGCCGGGGCTAAGCAGGCTGACCAGCAGCTTGTGGTCGGTGATGACCTTGAACTTTGGGCAGCCGCTAAGGTAGTGGTGGAACTTGAGGCAGCCGAATTTGACGGCCAGCGCCTCCCTCTCTGTCTGCGAGTAGCGCTGCTCGGTGTCACTGAGGCTGCGGCTGGCGTAGGCGATTGGCCTGGTGAGGCCGCCAGGTTGCACCTGGGCGAGGATCGCCCCGAGGCCGGTCGGGCTGGCGTCGACGACCAACCTGGTCTCGCAGTTCTTGTTGAAGAAGGCAAGCGTCGAGCTGTGAGCGATCGACTGCTTGATTGACTGAAAGGCTGAGGCTTGCTGTGGGCCCCACGACCATTTCACGCTCTTCTTGGTCAGCTCTCGAAGTGGCCTCGCTTTGTCGGCGAGGTTTGGGATGAAGCGGGCTACGAATGTGACGAGCCCGAGGAAGGACCGCACCTCCGTTGCATTTTCTGGTCGCTTGAAGTTGGCCACAGCCTCCAGCTTTTCCTCGGTCGGTTGGATTCCGGCCGCCGAGAGGCGCATGGCCAGGAAGTCGGCCTGTTGGGTTGCAATGCGGCATTTGCGGGGGTTCAGAGTCACTTTGTGTTGGCGCAGCCTGTCAAGGCAGTTGAGCAGCCTCTCGTTGTGCTCCTTTATGGTGCTGGCGAAGATAATGATGTCGTCGTGGACCCACCGCACGCCTCTCAAACCGCTCAGGATAGATGTCATGACGCGCTGTAGGATTTCGGATGCTGCGGTAAATCCCATGCAAAGGCGCTTGAGGCGGAGCAGGCCCAGAGGCGTTGAGAAAGTGAGCAGCTGCCGGAACTCCTCGCTGACCTCGATCTGGTGGAAGGCCTTGGCAACGTCTAGTTCGGAGAAATGGGTGGAGCCGGCCATCTCGTCGGTGACTTCTTCGAATGTCGGTATTGGCTGTTTTTCTGGGATGACGTACTTATTGACGTCCCTCAGGTCCTGTGTGATGCGGATCTCGCCTGGCGAGGCCTTTGGAACGACCACCATGCATGAACTCCAAGCGCTGGGCCCCGTCACTCGCTCCAGGATGCCGGCTGCTAGCTGGTCCTTCAGCTCCTTTTCCACGGCGGTTCGAAGATGCACCTGAACTCGATACGGAGGGTGGCAGACTGGCACCGCTTCTTCCTTCAGCTGGATGCTGACTGAGACGCCCTTGATGCAGCCGATTCCTTGAAACCTGTCGCTGAACTTTTTCATGATTGATGACAGTCGCAGGTCTTGCGGAAGGTGCTGGTCGTTGACTGTTGGTGTCAGTCCGGCGGTGAGAGCTGTCTCGGCTTGCGGTCCGACCCTCAGCATCCCCATCTGCGTGCTTGTTTCGCGACCTAGAATTGTGATGCAGTCTTCTCTGATGACGAATCCGCCTAATCCACGATGCGTCGGTGCCCGCCGGAGACGGCATCAACGACTGCTACACAGAGCGTCAAAGAATGCGGTTTGCAAGCGTCGATGACCTGACACGGCGCCTGAAGCGCAACTGGTTCATGAGCAAAATTGACCTCAGCCAGGCCTATCGTAGCGTGCGCATTCACCCGGACTGCTACCACCTGACAGGCATCAAGTGGCACTTCGCGGGTGATCCGCATCCGACCTACTTGGTGGACACCAGACTACCGTTCGATGCATCAGCGTCGGTCAACATTTTTCACCGTCTCACCCAGGCTGTTCGGCTCTACATCAGTTCGAAGCTGCGCAACCCGCACAAGCAGGTAGTCGTTGTCTATCTGGACGACTTCTGCGTTGCTGCCAAGACCTTTGAGAGTTGCTTAGAAGCTCACAACTTGCTGTTGGACTTACTTCCCTCGCTGGGATTCTGCATCAATTGGGAAAAGACCAGCCCACCTGCTACGTGCATCACGTTTCTGGGAGTGCAAATCGACAGCACATCCGGTCTGCTGTCCCTGCCGCAGAGCAAGACCGATGAGCTGCGGATGTTGCTACGTGACGGTCAGAGCGCTAAGAGTTTGTCAAAGCTTCAGCTCCAAAAGCTGGTGGGCAAGATCGGCTGGTTTTGCAAGGTGGCTCGTCCCGCTCGAGTCTTTCTGCGAACTCTCTTTGACGTCACCAATGCCATCAACGGGCGTCATCGTCGGATTCCCGTGGCGGGCGAGCTCCGTGCGCAGCTGGACTGGTGGCACTCCGTGTTTGCTTGCTTTCTCTCTCCGTTGTTGATGCAGAGAGAGAAAGCAAGCAAACACGGAGTGCCTCTCCGTTGTTGATGCAGAGAGAGAAGCAAGCAAACACGGAGTGCCTCTCCGTTGTTGCTGCAGAGAGAGAAGCAAGCAAACACGGAGTGCCGGGGTGGCAAAGGGTCTAAGCTAAGGCTGGCTCACGAAAGCACAAGAGGGAGACAGCTGACTGACAAAGAGCGGGCTGGGGGTGGGTGCGCACGGAGAACTTAATTTCAGGCTAACATAATTTATGCGCGGCTTTTCTATTGGCCGAAGGGAAAAACAAACATTATCGATCGCCTACTGTACTTAGGCTTTACAAACGTACGCAAGTTATTTAAAATTCTTTGGTCGCTACTTTAAGCAGACGTGATCGAGTACGGAACCATTAAATTAACAATATTACAGATTTGTACCGTATGTTAAAACGGCCCTTGACGGGGCTACTAAAATTGACAACGTACGTGTCACAGCAATAGCATCGTGTTAAAAATATAGCTTTGAAGAAATGAAGGCCATGCATTTGAACTTGCATGTATTGTGCATTATGGATGAAGAACATAGCGCATTGCTAAATGGTTGGCCTATAGGCTGGAATAGGCTAGGGCCTAGTTAGCACTAGTCATTAAATAAATCAATGAATCCTTCAAATATAGGCCCTAAGCACACAGTGTTTTTATTTAAAATCCGTGGTTGAAGCAAGTTGCAACATAATTTAATTAAAATTCCGTATAGCCTACAACGTCAACAATGTTGGGCCGTATCGAATCGGGGGGGGGCTAATTACGCTTGTTTCGTAGAAACCGATGCCTTGGTATAGCTTTGGTTGTACATATTTTGGTGCAAGGGGCACAAGGGCAAAGCCTGTAACTTTAAGATAGGTGCATATTGGTCACTTCAAGAATATTTTTTTAAAAGTTTAGAAGATGAAAGATTGCGAAAAAAATTCTAGTGATAGCTCGTATATTTGTTTTTCCTTTTATAAACGGTTGTCTTGACATCGGAATTGTGTTGCAATTGTGACGATTTATCCGGCAGACTCGAAAATGATTAACGAAGACAACACGGCAGAGCCAAAATTTGTAGCGGTAGCACTTGATGATAGTACATGTACAACTGATGCGGGCAATGGGCCGCAGTCTTGTTTATTGTAACTATATGAGAGGATAGTTATAGGCTTGCTATTATCAGTTCCGTCTGGGCGGTCAACAGAGAAAGGGCAGAGTTATTGCTGAATCCGTAAGGAATGCACTGGCGGCTACACAACAATAAGATAGATAAATTCTGGTAGGCAGCAATAGAGTGAGTCGATGAGCCTGAGGCAATGGTAACGGTGTGATGGCGATGAACGTGTAGTGGCGGTGCTCGCAGCGAGAGCTCGTAGACAGTAGAGTGGCGTGACTGAGGCTTGGCAGAGGCGTGGTTTAGACCCACGGCGGGAGTGAGGCGGGAGTAAGTTACAGGCTATGCCCTTGTGCCCCTTGCACCAAAATATGTACAACCAAAGCTATACAAGGCATCGGTTTCTACGAAACAAGCGTAATTAGCCCCCCCCCCGATTCGATATGGCCCAACATTGTTGACGTTGTAGGCTATACGGAATTTCAACTAAATTATGTTGCTTCAACCACGGATTTTAAATAAAAAAATGTGTGTATAGGCTTAGGTCCTATATTTGAAGGATTCATTGATTTATTTAATGACTAGTGCTAACTAGGCCCTAGCCTATTCCAACGGTGTAGGACCAAGACCGCCACACACCAAGACCGCCACACTTGGGGGAGCTAGGGGGAGGAATTTGGCTCGCCATGTTATTGGATGGTGCTGGGGGAGGGGTGTGTGGCGGTCTTGGTCGTGCGCCATTCCAACTATAGGCCTACCATTTATTGGGCCTAGTTTTAGGAGAAAAAATAGATGCTGACTTTAGGACTATAGCCTAGATATAACATAGCAAAAATACTCTCATGCATTTTTGGCCTATGGCTGATTTCTGCAGGTATTTTTGCAAAGGTTTTAATGATTTAAATTATATTTAGACTTATTTTCATTAGTAAATAATAAAACTAAAAAGATAAAGCTGACAAGAAACATTTTCTTTTTTAAGTCAAGTATTTCATATTTGTGGAAACCAATGCCATGCCACAAAATGATACCAATGGCAAAAAAACTAAAAACTTTTTTTCCACAATGCCAATATGTTTTGCTGAATATAGCATTGTCAAGTAGGCCTAGATTCCTAGAATAAAATATTTGTGAAAACCAATAGACCATATGATTGTTTAGAAGGCGACATGTATACATACGGGTGCAGCCGAAATCGTCATATTCAAAATCGTCATATGATGATGACGACTTGAACAATTCTGGAAGACTTAAACATTTAAATATGATGACTTTGGCCAAAGGCAAAGGTGTGTTAATTTAGGATTTCCATACTAAGCATGTCAACTAATGCTGATTGCTGACTACTGAGACTATAATTTAATAATAGAACAGTAGAAGGGATGACGAATATCAAAAAACAAGTTTATGCGAAGAGAACAGTAGCAAAGAATGCGAGTTTAAGGTTATATTTCATATTCGTTGATATAAGCATCAATTATTGGCAATCAGAGCACTCTGTGCTGCCAACATTGACAACTATCACACTGAAAGCCATGTTGCTTTGGTCGAACTTCTTTGTGACAAACTATGCATGGATACATTGCCTTCAGTAGGCCCTAAGTGTTTATTTATCAGTTCACAATTCATCAACACTCCAGTAGAGTTTGCCCCTGTTTATAAAGTTAATCTACAGTAAAAGCGTTGCAGGAGTGCTCAAAATTTAGTTTAACCATATGCATGTACATATATATCTCTACTCTCATTCATGCAATATATACACATGTACATCATTGTAAGATCACAGAACTCAATGTACACTGTTACATTGTACAAGGTATACAATGTACATGCATGATCGAGATTATACTGCCCTGGCCTATAAAGGCTCGTTTAATTTGACTCCTTTACGTATTTGACTGCATGATTTTGATGGCTTGTTTGATGGTAAGTGTGAATAAGCCTAGAGTTATAAATCATTTTAATTTGTTTGCAACACGCTGTCGCCATGAGCTAAGATCCTTGCGCAGCCAATGCAACGCAATATGGCAATTTAATGAATGCAGCATTGTCCAATACTGAGGTGATGACAATTTAGATAATTTAGTTGTTTTTCTCGTAAGCCACAGATGACGATCTCGAATATGACGACTTTGGCTAGAACTACACATACACCAAGAATAAGATTTCTTGGTATACAACAAGGCAAGAGTAGAGAGTACTTACAATTTTCAGCATACAGTAAGGTATATCCCAATGTACATGACATAGTGGAACATTCTATCAAATTTCAATGATAGGCCTAGGCCCTAATTTTTTTATATTAGCATATAACATAAACCTGGTATACAAATGAGGTTTTTTCATTTTTTTATACACTAGGCCTAATATAAATCCAAACTATGGCCATTATAGTAAGATAAGCTAAATATAAATATGAATTATAAATTAGAATATAGTATAAAAAGGTATATTTGCATAAAGTTAAGGCCTAATTTAGGCCTACAAGTTGATAGAGCTAAAAAATTCTAATGTGCACACTGCTGCTTCTCCTTGCTAATTAAATGTTAAAAGGTTTACAGTTTTTTATGTATATGCCATAGTTTGAAAGGCAATATATATGCCAGGATTTCTTGGCAACAATAAGAATCTTATCTTTTTTTAGCATACATTAGAGTATATCCTAGTATACATGACACAGCATATACATTAGGTCAAATGACAATTTTTTTGTATTGTCATAGAAACCTGGCATACAAATGAGGTCTCATCATTTTTCTGGCATTAAACCCAGCATAGGCCTATACTAATATATGATCTAAACCATGGACGGCAGGAGCTTGCGGCACTGAGGGCACATGCCACCCCCCCCCTAGAAAATGAGTCCACATCATACATGCGCAACTTCTGAAATTATGCTGGCCATGCGACTTAGTTTTCGATCAAAAATGCGACTTACCTATGTAAGAAAGCTAAACAAAGAATTGTGGCTAAATGGCAGGAGTAACTATGACCATATTTTAAAGGCCTCGCCAGCTAATTAGTGCAGATTTCGCGGTTTTTATTACAGCTAATCAGTATATCATAGTGGCAGCCTGAGGCAATTAGTAATGATGACAATGAGTAAAGACATGTAAAGACAAAAGTCATGATTCATAAATGTCTAGAAGTAAGTAAAGTGAATACAGTGTGGCCTATAGCTCAAGAATAATTTCACTTGCTAGACGATTTGGCATGGAAGATGAGAGCCCTGATTCAGATGGCTCATCAGATGCAGAATACAAATCCAGTAGAGATACAAGCTGTGAAACTACATAGTAAGTGTTTATTTCAACATTTTTTACTTTTTTTGCAAAATGCTATTATTTGTTTTTGGAATGAATTCTACCCTAGTAAAAATGTTGGGGACAATACTCAAAAAAGTATTATTTAAAAACAATACTCCAATACACATTCTAAAAAAGTATTGCTAATACTTGAAAGTCTAATACCCAAACTTGAGTATCATTGATATCCCAATTCTGATACTTTATTCCAATACATGGTTTTTTAAAAGCAATGTCCAACAAGTATAGATGCATAATTTAAGCTTATCAGACCTTTTCCTAAATATATAGGCAAAAAAGCAAGCAAGTTTTCTTCATTTGTTTTAAATAAAGAAACTTTCAATAAAACAAAAAAAGAAATCAAAAATAAAAAAACAATCATATTTGTCACTATAGTCAATTAGATAACTACATATGTACTAGCCACTATAGTCAATCTTCTTGACACCTATT
Organism: Macrostomum lignano; assembly: GCA_002269645.1. Classification (NCBI taxonomy): domain Eukaryota; kingdom Metazoa; phylum Platyhelminthes; family Macrostomidae; genus Macrostomum; species Macrostomum lignano. Next base: position 39,004 of record NIVC01001264.1, read on the forward strand.
AGTATTATTATTTTTTAGTATAGCTTGGTGGTCTGTGATTGCTACATCTGTAGGCTTACAAATAAAATTATTATTATGATTACTATTAAGTAGGCCTAATGCAAATTAAGTATATACATTGTGTAAAAATAAAAATTCCTGCCCATTGTGGAAATTTATATCATACTAAGTTTTTAAAGAACACTAAAGCAGCTTCATAAAATGAAATGATTGCCACCATTTTCAATGACTTTCTAGCATTGCTTGTGAAGACTGGTGATGCTATCTTTATAGAACTTTGCTGGTTTTGAGATGAAAAAGTTGTCTAGCCAAATATTGAGTTCATACTACTTATTTAATGATTTCTTAGCCTTTTTTTGATAGAGATAGAAGCAATTGATAATTGGATAATAAAAAATCTAGTAAATAAGGTTGGTAGGATAAATTTTCCCAAGCAGCTTTTGCTAGATAACCCGCATAGCCATAGTACATGTTAGCTATGCATAGTAAAAAAACAGATAAGATTTAGATTCATATGCATATCCCTAATCTTTGCTATCTAATTATCTAGCTACTAAAATACCTGTTGGTTGTAATTGTCATGTTTGGCATAGGCTTGGGCAAACATAATTCATTGTTTCTTTTAGTCAGAATTTTTATATAATAGTCTTGCTATGAAATTTGAAAATTTGAATTGGCTTATTAAATCAACTTTTAATTTTTAATTAATCTTACAAATGGCATTATTTTGATAGCATTAAATAGCCAAATGACCAAATTTTCAAACATTTTTGATAAGAAATCCAAGTTATAACAAGTTAATTTATTTATTTTTATTAGAAACAGTGTTGTGTGCACTCTGGTTAATGTTTTTACAATTGGCAAGACCCTAACATTACTGCACATTCCATTGACTCTCCCATGAGCAGGCATACAAGCACAAGGATATGTGCATAGTCATACAAATAGGCACACTCACACAGGATTGTACAGTAGCCCTAACTTTATTTATTGCTAAGCATGTACACTTCACTGTGCCTGGGGGGTTGGCCTTCAAAGGCATTATTTGCACAATCAGAGCCAAGCCAAGATTCCAATTTAGCCCCAGATTAATGTGACTGCATTTGGAATCGAGCCTGGGTGGCTGGCACACGAGAGCCCTGTGCTTGACCACTGGGCTATGGCCCCATTATCACGCATCAGTTTCACTTCATAGGTCCTATTGTTTTGGCAACTCAATTATGCCAATTATTGTTATGGATTAGTAGTGGTTAAAGTTTAGTTTTATTAAAAATTAAAGCACTGTAAGAACAAAATGTTAACAAATTGATGCTGCTGTCTGTTTTCTGTAACTCTGTTTAAATCAGACGGGACAGCCCAGACCTTAATAACTTTCACTAATGGCTCTGAAACGCATCAACAAGGAGCTGCAGGATCTGGGCCGCGACCCGCCAGCCCAGTGCTCGGCTGGGCCAGTTGGTGACGACCTGTTCCACTGGCAGGCCACCATCATGGGGCCCTCTGAGAGTCCCTATCACGGCGGCGTGTTCTTTCTCACTATCCACTTCCCCACTGACTATCCGTTCAAGCCACCGAAAGTCGCTTTCACTACACGAATTTACCATCCGAATATTAATAGCAACGGCTCCATCTGTTTGGACATCCTGCGCAGCCAGTGGAGTCCCGCCCTCACCATTTCTAAGGTTGGCGTCTGTAGGATCCGCGTGCATTTGTTTGCTCAAGTGTAGTATAGGAATGTGTTTTCCTGATGTTTCTTTACATCTGTGTCTTGTCTCTGTGTGTATTGTCTCTATCTCTGTGTCTTGTCTCTGTCTCTGTGTCTTGTCTCTATCTCTGTGTCTTGTCTCTATCTCTGTGTCTTGTCTCTATCTCTGTGTCTTGTCTCTATCTCTGTGTCTTGTCTCTATCTCTGTGTCTTGTCTCTGTCTCTGTGTCTTGTCTCTATCTCTGTGTCTTGTCTCTATCTCTGTGTCTTGTCTCTATCTGTGTGTCTTGTCTCTATCTCTGTGTCTTGTCTCTATCTCTGTGTCTTATCTCTATCTGTGTGTCTTGTCTCTATCTCTGTGTCTTGTCTCTGTCTCTGTGTCTTGTCTCTATCTCTGTGTCTTGTCTCTATCTCTGTGTCTTGTCTCTATCTGTGTGTCTTGTCTCTATCTCTGTGTCTTGTCTCTATCTCTGTGTCTTGTCTCTATCTCTGTGTCTTGTCTCTATCTCTGTGTCTTGTCTCTGTCTCTGTGTCTTGTCTCTATCTCTGTGTCTTGTCTCTATCTCTGTGTCTTGTCTCTATCTGTGTGTCTTGTCTCTATCTCTGTGTCTTGTCTCTATCTCTGTGTCTTGTCTCTATCTCTGTGTCTTGTCTCTATCTCTGTGTCTTGTCTCAATCTCTGTGTCTTGTCTCTATCTCTGTGTCTTGTCTCTATCTCTGTGTCTTGTCTCTATCTCTGTGTCTTGTCTCTATCTCTGTGTCTTGTCTCAATCTCTGTGTCTTGTCTCTATCTCTGTGTCTTGTCTCTATCTCTGTGTCTTATCTCTATCTCTGTGTCTTATCTCTATCTCTGTGTCTTATCTCTATCTCTGTGTCTTGTCTCTATCTCTGTATTATCTCTATCTCTGTGTCTTGTCTCAATCTCCATGTCTTGCCTCTCCCTCCGTGTCTTGTCTCAATCTCTTTGTCTTGTCTCTACCTCCCTTATCTCTATCTCTGAATTATTTGCAACCATCGCCAGGTTCTGCTCAGCATCTGCAGCCTGCTATGCGACCCGAATCCAGACGATCCTCTCGTGCCGGAGATCGCCAGAATGTACAAATCAGACAAGGACAAATACAACAATGTCGCCAAGGAGTGGACTAGAAAATACGCGATGGGTTAAACCTGTTGCAACCAAAAAAACCCTTCATGCCGCGTAAATTTGTTGACTAATTCTAAACGTATTCTTGCTATTACAATATTACTACACTTGTTGTCTCGTGTGTATTACATATATATTCTGGCTATTAATTCTCTCGAACTGATAAGATTATTAGAATTCTGTATCCGTATATTTACACCACAGTTCATAACTCAAGCTACAGGTACACACGTGTTTGCCGGCTAAAACTAAAGTAAATAAAAAATACATTACATTTGAAGTCTTTGAACCTTTTACTCCTCTTTTAATTACACGTTTAATGCATGTATTTACTTTTAACCAAGCCGCGGAATTGATTCTGATTTTAACCCGTACTTGATATCTATAGCACTATAATATTGTATTTATTTATAGAGGAGAATCGTGAATTTTTATTTCCGTAATTTTTTTATTATTGCTTTTAATCAGACACTGTAAAAGTTTAGCTGCGTAAATATGTATATTATTAATATTGCTTCGATTTATTCTGTATGCTGGGGTTTAGTTCATTGATGATTTAGCTGTAAATTGTATCAATATGCTTTAAATGTTTAAATATACTTCATCCCTACTGCACTGACTCTCGCTATTCGGATCGAGGTGTAAACA